>CAUYQV010124393.1:0-51033 GCA_963574575.1 Galagoides demidoff
GCTTGAAAGGGATTACATTTGTGTCATCATCTCTCCTGGGAGTCGTGCTGGGCTGAGCTGGGCTTATTCACTCTAGCACTCCCAGGGCCTCAGCAGTGCCTGGTGCCTGGTGTAGATTTGCTCAATGAATGAATGAATGGATGGTCATACCTCGCAGTTAGGGTGCCCTCAGAGGACTGGTGACTCCTGAGTCCAGGAATGCTTCCTGCAAGAAGTAGGACTTAGGCAGGGTGGAATAGGACAGGCTGATGAGCAGGACAGCGCAGGCAGGGGAAACAGCACAGGCAGAGGTGTGCCTGGACATCTGTGGCCTGCTGGTAGGAAGATGAGAATATGGGTTTCTGGGAGGGCTTAGTGTGGGAGAAGGTTAGAGAGGTCTGACTAGATGTTGAAGGCCCCAAATACCCAGGGACAGATGCCATTTGGCCCCTTGCTCTGCCAGCACTTCTAGGAGAGGTTACATTGGTTCAGTTCCATGATTTGAGTCCTGTGTATGAGACCCAGCCCAGCCCTGCCCATCTACCCCTTTTCCCAGGGTCAAGTTGTCCTGAGTCACGCCTTCTACAGGAAGCGTGCCCCACAAAGGGTTATCTGGCCAAGGTTGCTGCAGGCAGCACCAGGGCTGAATCAGAGCTTGCTGGAGCCCAGCACCCAGATGGGCTGAGCAGGGATGATTCTCCTTCTCTTCCTCCTCCTTCTCTTCTCTCTCATCTTCTCTCTCTCTGTCCCATCTTCCCCACCTGGGAACATTAGATGTGGGCACATCCTTGTTCCTCTCCAGCACCCCTGCCCTCTGCCTGCCACCTGCTGAGGTGATTTGCTTTGAGAACACCTGGCCACTGGCATGATCTTGGTAGCTGCGTGTTCTGCTCTGCTCAGTCCCTAGCTGTGCGGTCCCCTGCTGGGGATCTGCATGGCAACCTGGCACAGCCACAGCCATGGGCATTGCCCAAGGGAGCAGAGCTGTACCTATCTAGGTGTCTGTGACTGCCCACGTCTCCTCAGGGTCTCTAAATAGAGCTTCTGAGACTGGCCAGGGAAATGGGAGGGTGGGCTCTCTGGTCTGCTCCTGAGTGATGGGCCTTAGTGGGGATCCTGCTTCCTGAGTACCTATTATGTTCCCACACTGTGCTAGAGTGGACGCTGGCAGCCATGGCCCCTTCTCTAATGAAGCTCACAGTTTTTGTTAGAGTAGGGGTGGGGACAGATAATAAATAAGTAAATAAATAAGTAGAATATAATTGCAAATTGCGACAAGTGGTATGTGGGAATGATAGAAAATGTGGAGGTGGGGGAGGCTGCTGGCAGACTGAGGGCAGTCTGGGAGGGCTTCTCTGAGAAGGTGGATGTGGAGGGAGCAGTGTTCCAGGAGGGGGAAGTGCATTTCATGCCTGGGAGAACCTTGGTGTGGTTGAGGAGTTAGGAGGAAACTTGTGGGTTGAGGGTCTGGGCATTGTGGCTCATACCTATAATCTCAGCACTTTGGGAGGCTGAGGTGGGAGGATAACTTGAGGCCAGGAGTTCGAGACCAGCCTGGGCAACATACTGAGACCTTATCTCTACCAAAAACATTATAAAATGATAAATAAATAAATAGGCATAATGGTTTGCTTCTGATGTATGAGGCTGCAGTGAGCTGTGATGATGCCACTGCACTTTAGCCCCAGCAACAGAGCCAGATTCTGTCTCTATGGAAGGAAGGGAAGGGGATGAGAGGGGAGGGAAAGGAAAGGAAGGGGAGCAGAAGCGGGGAATAAAGAAAAGAACTTGTGGGGTGTAGGGAAGAGAGCCAGAGGATCTGGGCAGTTGGGCAGGGCTGGGTCAAGCAGAGCCTATGGACCATGGGGAGGGTGGGGGTTTTGGTCTAACAAAAAGTTTCTGGAAGGTTCAGTGATGCTGCCCTGGATAGAGAAGGGACACCAGGACACAAAAGAGTGAGATGGGCAGCTCCACAGTCGTCCAGGGTGGTAGCCCTAGCCTGGGATGGAGGTGCAGAGAGGACTTGAATTGGAGACAGATCTAAGACTTGTGCTGGGTTGGGTGGTGGGATCAGAGAGCTCTGAGGTGACTGGCTTTGGCAGTTGGGTCAATGGTGGAGGGAGACATTTACCGGGTAGGGGCACTGGAGGAGGAAGAGTGATCTGGGGGAAGATGAAGGTGTGTGGGGGACGTCCCAGGGAGATGGTAGGATATCAGGGTCATAGTTGTAACAATCCTGTGATTTACATATTATTAACCCCATTTTCAGAAAGATGAAGTGTTCCCACCACAGCCACATAGCTGGCAGTGCTCAGAGCTAGCGCATGAACTCAGAGCTGTTGGCCTCTAGAAGTGACCCACACACCCCCATTCATCTTGTGTTTGTGAAGAGCAGAGCTTCCAGTGGAAGAGTGAATGTGCAGTGAGGGCTCAGGCCTCAGGGGTCCTCTTGTCTCCAGTGTGGCCACCTCAGTCTTAACCTGGGGCCATGTCTGGATTTAGTAGTAAATGGTTCCTTAGGGTCGCACAAGCCAGGAGGCCTCAGCTGCCCTGGGGAAGTCAGAACAGCTCAGCCCTGTGGCCCAGTTGTGCTTGGGAGGATCTAGAAAAGTTCTTCAATCGTTCAGTCTGAGAAGAGTTTAAAATGAGCCCCAAGTCAGGACTTTCTAAGGGTACAGGAGCCTGGGACAGGGCAGCTCTCTGAGGCTCTGCCAGCCCCTGCCTCCTTCCTAGACGTGGGAGGGACCTTGGGGCTTGCCTGCGCCCAGCCTGCAGGAGACTTTCTTTGCTGTCTGGGCAGGACGCTGAGAGGAGAGAAACTCCCTGACAGCCAAGAACTGGGTGGAAGGAGCCCTTGACCCAGACAGGGGTCCTCAGGCCACCATGAACCTCCCAGTGACCTCAGCATCCCCACCTGGACGGTGAGCTAGGGTCTGAGTGAGGCCTGAGTCCTCTCCCCTAGGTGTACCAGGATCTTTGTCCTCTTGCCTTCTGAGGCTGCAGCTGGAGAGCACCTTATGGGTTTGGGCTGTGGAATTGTGGTCAAGAAACAAAACTGGTCAGGTAGCCTGGGAAGCAAGGCCACAGGGGTGATAGAAGCAAGATTGATGTGTGTGTGGAAGGCCGAAGCCAGGGGGAGGTGTGGGAGAGTATGGGCTGGTGAACAGGAAGGGCGAGTCCCTGGGCTCCTGCCACTCCCCACCAGGGATGAATGAGCCATTACTCACGAACCCAGCAGCTTCTCTATGAGAAGTGAACTGCAACCCACTTAGGGTAGATCAAGACCAAGATGTTAGTCTCTGGTGTAAATTGGTTACAGCAGCTGGTGACTGCTTCAGGGCCAGTGTGTCACCAGGGCTCAGTGGGTCTGGAGTCGTTATGGTCAGTATGTGACCAGGGACAAGGCCCAGCATAGTTCTCTAAGCACAGCCATCTAGGGTAGATTTGAGGTTCTGCCTTATCCTCACTCCTTCTGAGCACTTTGCTTGTCTCCCACCACAGGACCTGTTAGTCAATTGTCCAAGGCTGATGTCACCTTCCTTGAGCCACAATGAGAAAAAAGTCTAAATGGTCATAATGTCTCCAGAACTTGCCACATACCAGGTACCATATAGGCCACTGGGTTATTATTGTCCCCTTTTGACAAATTAGGAAACTGGAACTCAAAAGGATGAAGTGAGGAGGTGGCTCCTGTAGCTCAGTGGGTAGGGCACTGGCCACATATACCAAGACTGGCGGGTTTGAACCTAGCCTGGGCCAGCTAAACAATAACTACAACTGCAACAAAACAATAGCCAGACGTTGTGGCAGGTGCCTGTAGTCCCAGCTACTTGAGAGGCTGAGGAAAGAGAATCACTTAAGCCCAAGAGTTGGAGGTTGCTGTGAGCTGTGACACCCTGCACTCTACTGAGGGCGACAAAGTGAGACTCTGTCTCAAAAAAAAAAAAAAAAAGAAAAGAAAAGAAAAGAAAATGAAGCGACTTTCTGAGATCACCCAGCTAGTTGTGTGGCAGAACCAGGATTCAAATACCTTGTCCCTTTTTTCATTTCCACTGTCCCACAGCACCCCTTCCAGAGAGGGACCTTTGGTAGAGCTCCCTTCCTGCCCAGGTCCCCTGTGGAATCTCATCCCCTTTCCATCTAGACTGGGAGCTGTGAATTCAGCCTTCCTCAGGTCAAAACTCCCTAGGAAAGTCAACTCAGTCTGAAGATGGATGAAGAGACCCTTCCCCAAGGTCTGAGGTATGCAGGTAGGTTCTGTCTTCACCAGTGGTGGGGAGCTGGGCAGAGCCTATCTCCAGGGCCCCATAAAACCCATGGGTCTAACTTTTCCCTTTGTAAGAGGGTAGAATGTGTCAGTCCCTGTGGAGAACTTTTAGGCATCGTGGTCCTGGATTTAGAGCTTTGGAGGCTTCTTCCTTGGACCCCTGACATTATCTCACAGGCACTTCCTCCTTTGCTTCCAGGAAGTGGTGGGAAGAGTGCCAGCCCCCTCTTTGTGTAGGCGTGGACATCTCATGTTGCAGATGGGATAACTGAGGCCCAGAGATGTGAAGACACTTGTGCCAAGACACATAGTATGTTAGTAGAGGAGGGGGCCAGGACCTCAGGGGCCCACCTCCCACTGGCAGTATTCCTAGGTGTTCCCTGACTCTCTCTCAAAACCCCTGTAGGCACTGAAAACCCATGAAGACAGGAAGGAATTGTGTTCTAAGAGTGGGACTCCAGGCACTGCACCGGCTGTTCTCTTAGGCCTTCCTGACATTTCTCAGCAACAAGAATCCCCCCACTTGTGAGTCATTTGGAAGATTTCCTGGGGGAAGTTGTCCAGGAACTTTGAGAGAAGTTCTAAGAGGAAGTGGACTGGGGGAAGGTCAGCAGGAGGCCCCAGTTGCTGTGAGGAAGGAGCAGCCCCCTGCCTGGCTTCCCTGCACTCTGTGTGTAGACCCCAATGGACCTGTGAGGGGGACAGAGGTAGCTCACTTACCAGCTGGGGAATTTGCAGCTCAGGGAGGCAAAGCCATGGGTCTAGCAGTTCCAGTGCAGTTCCCATCCACAGCTGCCTGATCCCAAGCCAGTGAGTTCTTACCAGTCTCCTCTGTGTGCCAAGACTGGGTCATAGAAAGGAGACTGTTTCCTGCTCTCAAGTTGCTGCTGGGAGAGTGAGATGTAAAGGGAAAGGGAGAGCTACATTGTTGCGGTCTCAGTGCCATGTAGCACAGGTTACAGACCTGGAGACCCAGGAGAGAGCCAAGAAAATCTTAGTGAAGTTAAACAAGGAGAGAGGATCGGGAAATGCAGACATCACCAAGGGTGTGTGTGTGTGTGGCTGACCACTATGGAGTGGTCAGGAAGGCAGCGCATGGGTAGAGCGCTCCTGTAGCTGTCCAGGGTGCTGAACCAAACCCTCCCCTGGGGCTTTTCTGCAGCTCTTCCTGGATACCTTGGCCTGACCCTTCTCATGTCTAAGCCTTCATTTCCTCCAAAAATCAGAATACTGATACCTGCATCACCACCTTATTGAGAGTGTACAGGAAGGCCGTGGCGCATCACACTGAATATACGTCCTGTATTAATGAAGACTGTCCACATAGGAGCAGTAACCAAGGAAGGCAAAGCTGCCTCCGCAGGTCCCTGGGTTGGAGGGTGGGGTCATATGTAATACCTGACCTTGGCAGCATGTTCCCTTAAGAAGGGTAGGGCACAGAGTTAGAGCTCCCCCTTGGAATTTCTTCCCTATCCCACCCTGCTTACCAGGTTCAGCGGGAATAGCCACTTGGACTGGTGGGGTCATCTGTGATACCTGACTTTGGCAGCACTCTCCCTTAGGAAGGGTAGGGCACAGAGTTAGAGCTTCCCCTTGACACTGAGAGAAGCAGGTTTTCTGGGACATCTCCACCCCAATGAGTCCCCCAGACTGGGGAGAGGGGGTTGTATGTGACTCGAACCAGAGAGGGCAACACACTTAAGCCAAGAAACACAGGAGAGGAGGGGCCGTAACCTAGGGTCCTACCACCCACTACCAATATTCCTAGATGTTGGCCATCGCAGGCTCAGAAGTCTTATGGAAACTAAACATTTTTGAGGACTCAGAGGAATGATACTCTAATGTGGGACTCCAAACACTGTGCCACCTGTTCACTTGGGACTTCCTGACTCCCTCTGCTAGCTTCAGCTCACAGGTGGCCTGAGCCCTCACTCTGGGCTGGGCTTTTATTGCTCTTTAGCCACATCCCAATACCTTTGCCCCAGGCAAGGCTTCTCAGGGCTTACTGGGTGCCTACCCCACCAGGGAAGTGGGATGCTTTGGGGGCAGGTTTGGGTGGGGAAGCCAAAGGAGAGACCTCCCTTACAGTCCTTTGCCTCTTTTATTTTGGAGACAGGTCTGTCTTTGTTGCCCTTGGTATGGTAGAGTGCTCTGGCATAATAGCTCACAGCAACCTCAAACTCCTAGGGCTCAAGAGATCCTCTTGCCTCAGTCTCCTGAGAAGCTAGGACTACAGATGCCCAACCACAGTGTCTGGCTATTTTTAGAGATGGGGTCTTGATCTTGCTCAGGCTGGTCTTGAACTTCTGAGCTCAAGAAATCCACCTTCTTCGGCCTCCCAGTGTGCTAGGATTACAGGCGTGAGCCATCATGCCCAGCTCCCCTGCCTCTTATCTCCTCAATTTCTCAATCTGTCCGATCACCTCAGCCCTGGGCTTAGGATGACCTGCAGCCACTAAGAGGGGAGCCAAGAAGGGCTTACTCTCAAAGGCCACTCCCAGGCCTGTTGGTTACGCTTGAAATACCCTCCAACATCAGCTTCCTTAGCCCTTTAGCCTTTGGCATCTTTTCATCCATTAGAACCAGATGATTCTAAGTGTGAGATCCAAGCCCTGCCATTTCCCCTGACCTTGGGCAAGGAACATAAACCCCTTGTAACCTCAGTTTCTTCTTCTGTCAAGTGGGAATAACAATACCAACTCAGTATATGGTTTCAGTGCAGGAGATGCTCATAGCAGACGACCACTGCTGCTTTTCTCTTTCCTCTCTTCCCTCTTCCATGGCAATGCAGGCCTCCTGCCCACCTCTGCCTTTTTAGAAAAAGTACTGAAGCCTGGTGTGTGGGTGAGGTTGGCCCTGAGGAAGACAAGAAAGAGGAGGCCACAGGTAGATGACTGTGCTCATCCTGGGTATTTTTAATGCTGAGAAAGCCATACTAGCCTCTGCACCCATGTCTGATGCACTTCTCACCTTGCTGCCTCTGGCTTATTTCTAGAAGAATCCCTCCCCCATCCCACCCTGCTCACCAGGTTCAGCAGGAACAGCCACTTGGAGTGATACAACTTGGAGACCTTGATCACTGGTCACACCCACCTGCCTGCAGCTGTGCCAAGGCCCAGACTCCAGTCAGCCCTTCCACCAGCCAATCCAGGCAAACTGAGAGTTAGGAGTGGGCACACCTGGCCTTAGCTCCTCCACGCTTTCTAGCCACAGAGATCTCACATAGACCTTGGCACAGAGTAAGTCCCCAAATGCTTTAACTATTATTAGTAGTAGGAGTAGTGGTAGGAATAGTACTAAGAGTTGTCATCGGCATTGCAGTGGAGCAGTCCCATTTCACAGAGGGGCTAGGGGAGTTGAAAAGCCACACCTCTGTGAAATCTTCAGGTTTGGCCCCTTCTATGAGAACAGTGTCTCCTTCTCTTGATTTATTTCAGTTTTCCTGCAATGCTCTAGTTTGAGCCTATGGGGATGTGGGGACTCCAAGGACTGCAGGTGCTCTGAGGAGGCCCCAGAGCAAGTGAGGTGGGTACTAGGTGCATCTGCCCAAGGGCCCTCTGCTTGGGTGCCCACCCTCAGCACCCCCACCCCAGGTCCCCAGGCAGCCTGTTGAACTATTGGGAGTGTTAAGGTGTATGGCAAGAGCAAGGTCTCTGCTACTCCTGTGACTTTGGCCTCTGCTGTGGTCTTCCCTGTTCCTGAAGTGTCTGCAACATCCCCTTCCTCTCAGCCTCTTCCCCACCAGGCCCAGCGGGCAGAAGCCTGACCTGGTGATATCGCTCCTGGTTGGTTAGCAGGTAGACTTGGGTCAGTGGAGTTAATAATAATAGAGCACTTTGTGTGTTTGAGACACTGAGGGTGCCATGCCAACCAGACTCCATGGGGCTCTGCCACCAGGCAGGGGAGGGATGGTGGTTCATGTTCACCTGCCGTGTGCCAGGCCTGGGCTAGTGCTTTCCTGACCAGACTGCCTATGAGGTGCCCCACCACCACCAGTTTTCTAATGAAGAGGGGACTGCTGAGCTCCTCCGAGAGCATAAATGCTCAGGGGTAGGTGTGAGCTTGGACCTGAGGGAAATGGAGGGGAACAGAGGGGAGGAGGTGGCCCCAGCAATTCCCATCATGACAGTGTGAGTTCAGGGGGGCAGTTGGGCTGCTCTTGGCTTTTCCGGATATGTCCCTGGGGCTGTGAGAGCCACCTCTGAGGAGGTTCTTCCTTCTCTTGGCTCCATAGCCCACAGAGCACAGAGAAGCCTGAGGCTGCTGCATGGTGCACCCACTGGGACAGTCCAGGGCCTACACCTCTTGACAGGGACTCCTTGTCCTCCACCTCTCCCCTCTCATTACAGGTACCTTTGGGGACCTTGCCCAGCTCCTGGTCCTGATGTGGCCACTCTGACCCCTCTCACTCTCTGGCCTGCCTACATGCCCCTCAGTTGGGCCTAGTGGCTGTGCCATCACTGGTCCATGCCCCCCTACTTTTCAGCCTCTAGCCATGGAGGTCAATCAGTGCCCTCTACCTGGCTGTGCCTCCTTCCCCTCTCAGTGTGTCTCGGCTCTCTCAGCCCTGTCTTAGAGGAAGAAGAGGAGCTTCTACTCCAGACTGAGGCTCATTCCTGCCCCTGTGGACCCATAATCCAGCTCCCTTCTCAGGCATTCCCTTTCTATAGCTCCTGTCCGGCATCTGACCCCACCTGTTTCCCAAGTCTGGAGGACACCTGAGTTCTTAAACTACTGTTTCTGGTCACTCCCATGGAACTCCTGGGCAGTATCTCTAGGCCTCAGCTTCTCTTTCTGTTGAGTGTGCCAGAGTGGTCCCTAGAAGGCACTCAACAAATGCTACTGAATTAATGAACTAAGTAAGCGGCCTGTCTGCCTCACCTGAGCACTGTGTGGACCAAAGTATCTAATGCATTTGTAAGGGCTTTGCAAAGTTTGCCAGTGTTGTTTAGATAAATGCATTGATGGTGCTCAGTGGGGCACTGCTGCTGTCAGTGTTAGACCTGCTGCCCTCACTCTGCATATTCTGCCTCCCAAATCCCTCTTGCATCCACTCCCTCCTCTTTGCTCTATCTCAGGCCTCCTCATTTCTTCCCTGACCCCTGCCTCAGTTCTAACTTGAGTCACTGTCTCCTGTCTTCTCCCATGTAATCCACCCTCTACCCAGTGGCAGCACAGGGACCCTTAAAACTCTTCAGACTCCTGACAACTCTTAGGATAAGAGCTAAGCCCCTAGTCATGTGCCCTAGACCCTCCCTGAGGGTGGGGGGCTGTCATCCTCTCCAGCCCATTGCTGGTATACTGGGCCTTGGCACAGGTCCCCTCTCTGCCTGCACTGCCCTTCCCTGCTACTTCCAAACTAATCTCCTTTTCCTTCAAGACTCCTTCAAAGATCCTTCCCCTGGAAGGCTTCCTGGAGGTTCAACCCTGGATTTGGATGCCCCCTACCATGTTTCCACAACTCCCCAAGTTCCCACTCTCACACAGCTCCTGAGTTCTTGTCTCTTGTCTTCCTGGCTTCTCTCCTGCCCACTAGACTGTGAGCTCTCTGATGCAGGATCTGGAGTATTTGTGTACTCTTAGTTCACAGGCAGCATTAGAGGGCAATTATTGAATGAATGAATGAACAAGCACCTCCCCCAGGCTTTGGGAGCTCTGGCAGGATCTTTGGGGCTACAGTAGAGAATGGGCAGCAAGCAGTGTGCTTCTGTGCTGGAGGTGGCCTTCCTTTTTGTGTGTCCCCTGGGCTGCAGGCCTCTTTCCCAGGAAGTATCTCCAGTGTGGCCCCCCTGGTTCAGCTGCACGACCTGCAGCAAGAGGTCCTGAGCTATCCCAGAGACTTACCTCATGCTGAAGATGGCATGGGAGCCCTGAGGGACAGATACTGGGGTCTGCAGAACACCCTCACCTGCTGCCCTCTTCCCCACCCAGCCAGAGTCCTCTGACCCTCAGTGCCACATGCACAGGTCAGCCCCACCCCTCCTGACCCAAGACCTTTCCTGGTCTGAGCAGCTACTCTGTCACAAGCGCCCGGCACTGAGCCCTACCTCTCTGCTCCTCTCACCTGGCCTTGAGCCCTGCCTGTGCCTTGACCAGTTCTGCTGATGGTCTCAGATTTCTGGCTTCCCTGGTGCTTACTGACTTCCCATGAGTGTCACCCCTTGTGGTACATGCTGACAGTGTCACCATCTCTGCTCCTGGTTTATGCCAGCCCTTGCTTCCAAGTCTGAAATCTGTGCTGAGTCCGGGGTGGAGGCCAGGAGGGGATTCAGAGGGAACTCTGAGGGTTGACCCTCCTGTGCGCACAGCCACTGAACACTGGGAGGCCCAGGTCTTGCTGTAGGTGCCCAAGGAGGGAAATAGCCAGGCATGGGAGTCAGGGAGGGAGTCCTGGAGGAGGTGGCAGTGCCCTAGGTGGGCCAGTGAGGATGAGGAGGATGGGGGAGGTCCTCACCAGTGGGCAGCAGGACGCCCGCTCTGCTGGGCTCTGTGCCAGCTTCAGAGCCACCACCGGCTCGGCTAGGCTTCAGGTGGATATTATTAGCTCCATCTAACAGACAGGAAAGCGGAGGTTCAAAGAGGCTTGGGGACTTGCCCAGCGTCACTCAGCTGGCCAGCAGTGTTGTAAATGCCCCCACCCCAGGCCTGGCATCTTTTTAGGCTTCTAAGTAGAGGGATTGAGGGGACAGTCTGGGGAGGAAGAGGAGGAGAGAGACTGGTGCCACCACAAACATCTCAGCAGCTGCTGACTGTGACTTTCCAGGGAGGGGGTGTGAGGGGTGGGGTGGCTTTCTGAGTTGGTCCTGCCCTACCCCCACCACGGGAGAGCCCTCACGATGCTAGGTTCCTGCCACCCCCTCCCCGAGAGGCGGCAGTTTGCCTCTTCAGAGGATAATTCTCCATTATACAGAGATATTTAGCCTAATAGAAGCCGACAGATCATTCAGGGCAGTAATGTACTCCGGCTTCAAGCGTTTAGTTTCCTCAGCCTGAACTCCCAGATTAAAGACTCCTCACCCAAGCCCGCCCCCTGCCATGGTGGTGCCCGTGACCTTGACTGCAATGATGGGGTAGGTTTCTCCCTCCTTCCTTTTCTCCTCCTCTTCTGCCAGCTTCCTCCCTTCTCTCCTCCCCTCCCTCCCTTTCTTTCTCTTCCTTTAAAAAAAAAAAAAGATATTTTTCTTCTTAAATATTCAGTGGAAATACTGTTGCTTAAACCCTGCATGCTTGGGGGACGGGCTGATTGAGCTTAGCTGCCAGGGACAGGGAACACCTGGCTGGCCCACAGCACATGCTCAGCCATGCAGGGCTGGCCGGTGTGGTGGACAGTCTGGGCACTGGGCCCTCCAGCCAGTCAGGGGCAAGTGGAGGTTGGGCAGGTGGCTTTGCTCAGTCCCAGAGCTGGCCCCTCAACTCCCTCTGCCCACCTCTTTATCCAGTGGGGGGGTGCCCTGAAGGATTGCCCTCAACTATAGGAGGCTCCTTGGTCCTGAGCACCTGCAAATGGACCCAGGGAGCAGTTGTGGTGAGGCTGGAGGGGCAGATGGCAGCAGAGGTGGTGCTTGAGGCCTTTCATCCATCAAGAGGGCGGCTTCCAGAGCTGCTCCTTCTGGCCCAACAGGGTTCACTTGTCCTTTCATCTGTCCCTGTTGCTCCCTCTTTGTCCTTTCTTTGCCTTGCCTTCTCTCTCTCTCTGCCTCCCCCAGCCCATTCCCATCTGCTCACCAGGCTGCCTGTTTGAGCTGCCTCACACTTCTGCAGAAGCAGCAGGGAGCAGGGGAAGACACGGGATATTGGGATCAGCCAGTCCTGGGTTCAAATCTCAGCACTTACAAGCTGTTCTGTCTGTTCAATATTTTTAATTGGGGCAAGTTCCTAGTCTCCCAAGCCTTCATTACCTCACCTGTAAGGCGAGATGCTGCTACTTGGCTGCCAAGGTTATCCTGAGGGTTCAGTGTGTCATGTGGTATCAGTGGGTGGCAGCTTCCCCACCTGGGCAATCCCACTCCTCCCTGGGGAGAACCTCCACCCCCAGTTCTCACCCTCTCCTGTCCTGTCTCTGCCCAGCTGGCAGGAAAGGTGAAGGTGGTCAGGTGGGCTGCCGGGCAAGGTGGGCTCTGGGTCCTGCTGCCTATAGCGGCCATGTAGGTGGGGGGGGGGAGAATGATGGTGCATGGGAAGGGCCAATCTTGAGTTCATTTCTAGGGCAAAGAAAGAATCAGCTTAAGGGGCTGTGGTGAGACCACCAGGGGAAGAAGGGGACAGGGTGGAAGATCCCCCCCATAACCTGGGGGGAAGTTTTCTGAGCTGGGATTTCCCCCTTCACAGGTTCAAGGGAGCAGGGGCAAAGAGCACCTCTAACCTGCAAGGATGGGGAGTCTTGGCAGCTGGTTGGGAGCCTGGGTGGACTGGAGAGATTCCTGCTCCTTCTGGAGCAGGGGAGGTGGGATGCCCATTAGGTAGGGTATGGGGAGGTTCCTCGATGTGAAGCCATAGAAGGGGCTGATGTGCTGTGGGACTCTGAGCTGATCCTCTTACCTCTCTGGGCCTCACTTTCCTCATCCACTAAATGGGCTTAGTCATCCTGCCTTATCTGCCTCCCACTGTGGGCTAAGAACCCAGGTAGAAAATAGATGCGAATGTTCTGTGATAGTGTAATAACAGTAACTATTACTCCAGCATCACCTTGTCTTCCCTTGACTGTCTCGAATACCCACTGACCCATACAATCTAGCCTTGGTTTCTATATTGATAAAATTAAACTCATAGCAGAAGCAACTTCCTCATTTAGTGCAAATCTTCCCCCAACCTACGTGGTCTTCAGACCTCTGCTTGCATGCCTTTAGGGACAGGATGCTCACCACTCCTCATGATACACAGAGACCTGTCCCCCTGGAATCTTTTCTCTCTGTGCCTAGCTGTGCTCTTTGGCCCCCTAAATGCCAAGTCTCTGTCAGGGGCCTGAAGTCCTGACCAGGCCACTGGGGGTTCTCGTGGTGGTGGTGGGGTCTGGTTGTAAAAGCAGGCTGTGTCTGTGGTAGAAGATCCAGGAGTCATCCTTGATTCCTCTTTCTCTTGTCCCCACACCCTCACATCCAATTCCTCAGCCACCTGCTCCTGCTCTTGGCTCTGCTGCGTGTGTATCCTGAATCCGCCTGTTCTCTCCCTCACTGCTCTGTCACCCTGGCTGAGCCAGGGTGGTGCAACAACCAACCCACTGGTCCCTCACCCCAGGCCTGCTCCCCTGGAGTTCAGGGGGGGCACAGGTGGGCACCTTGAGGTAATGAAGAGACAATTCTTTTGACAGTGAAGAAAACGCCCTAACTTTTCCCTGGTTAAAACCCTGCAGTGATTTCATTGCACTTGGGGTGAAATCCAAAGCCCTTACCTTGGTCCTCAGGCCCAACATCCCTCTGCAGCTTCATTTTGCACAGAATAAATTCAAATGTCACCTCTTCTGAAAGACCTTCCCTGCCCTTCTAGCTAGAATAACCCACAGCCCCGCCCCAAGTATTCTTTCTCACATTACGGCTTTGTGATCTTCACTGCACTTATAACTCTTTGGATTTATTTTATTTATTTATTTGTCATCATTTGTACCATCCCCATGAGAGCACCAAACTTGTCTGTCTTGCACCCCCATGAGTCTCCAGCACCTATAATACACCTGGCATGTAGTAAGTGCTAAGTAAGTATTTGATGAATGAATGAAAAATAGCACAGAAAACAAGAAGAAATAGCAGATAATGAGGTTGGAGCCATAGTGACAGGTAGTGATATAACAATTTTGCATTATGTGTGCATGTGTCAGCTGGGAATCAAGCCCCTTTAGTGACAGGCTTGGGGGTGTCTGGGCCTGAAGACACACACATGTGTAGGTGTGGGCTTTGTGCACACACGTGTGCACACATACACACAATTCCCACTCAGTGATGTTGTTCACCTTTTGGGGCTTAGTTGCTGTGGAGTAGGCTGCCTAGGGCTGAAAGCAGAGGCCTGGATGTCATGGCCTCCGAAGGTCAGCCCCGGCCAGGTACCTGGAGCTCTGAGGCAGCGGGGGCTCAGGAGCCTGCCTGCTAACCTGCAGTGCACTGGGCCTGAGAGCTGGGAGGTGTTTATTGAAGTTTACCTCCCTGCAGGGCTGCTTCCTATTGCCCTCTGAGGCGAGGATCTCACCCAGGCATGTGGGAGTGGTCCCAGGTCAGGAAATCGGTAGAAAAGGCTGGAGATGTGAATTTCACTGCTGGGAGGTGGATTGTTTTCACAGCTGAGGTCTCTCAACTGCATCAGTAGCTTCCATGTGATCACTTTTAACATTTTTGACTGTGCTTGTTTTTTCAAAAACTTTTCTTGGATACGTTCATTTCATTTCCTGGGTTTTTTTCTTTGAATTGCTATAAAAAAGAATTTTCATGAGATTAAGAAGGGGAAAAAAACCCACATCTCTATTTCTACCACTCCAAGGCAACAGCGGCTCCCTCCTCATCCCCTTACCCCTTTCCTGTGAAGACTGTACTAGATCTTTGCAGAATATTTGGGAAATAGAAGTGGACCCTAGTTACTTCATCTCCCTGTGAGTCAGTTTCCTCATCCAGACAATAAAGGTAATTGCTCCTTCATCCATCTGCTTGCTGATTACATGAGCTGACATCTGTAGCACCTAGGAAGGTAGCTGGCAGTTAGTAAGCACTGTGTACATAGGTGTTTGTTAAATGCGATGAGCAACTAAGTGGAGAGGAAAGAACAGCCATAATGGCGCCATCATGGCACAAAGGGCAGCTGTAGAAGTCTGTCCTCAGAGTCAGAAGTCAAGGGTTCCCTTCCCGACTCTGCCACACTCCCCACATAACTAGGAGCACGAGTATAGCTTCTTCAAGCCCCAGTTCACTGTCTATAAAATAGACATGTATAAAATAGGTATGTAACCGGGACCCCACAATGCCACAGGGCAGGTGGAAGGTAACAGATGAAAGTGGACTTGTGAGCAGGAGTCTTGTACACCACGGCAACCCAGTCCCCACCCTCACCCATTTTGGCAGTTTTCCCTCTCAGTTTTATTTGGGAAGCATTGCTTTGTGTCTGTAGAAGTCTCTGTATTTATCATTTTTCATGCCTGCATAATATTCTCCAGAGCAAAGGCGCCATGGTTCACTTTGTCATCTCCACTGCAGGGTGCTCGCCTAAGTAACCTTACAGTGAACAGCTCCATGCCCAGAGGGCTTGCCCTCTGAGGGGCGATTTCCCTGGACAACTTTAGGGACATTCATTGAGGCTCTTTTGCCCGGGGAGCTGAGGGATGAGCGGGTAGTAGTAGCTGGAAGAGGCAGGTCTCTTCAAGGATGGCCAGACACCCTCCCCCAGGAGCAGCAGCGTGGGTTTCAGAGAAATGAGACACTTCACGTGGCAGTGCTGAGCACGATGGGGAAAACGAGGCCACCATGGGAAGGGCAGTGGGTGCTACAGAGAGCTGAGACTGGGAGTCAGAGGAACGTGGTTCTGGTTTCATCTTTGCTAGCCTCTTGTTGTGTGACCTTTGGCAAATCCCTCTCTCTCCCTGAACTTTAATTTTTCAAAAAATGTTTAAAAAGGACAGTGCCTGTGGCTCAGTGAGTAGGGCACCAGCCCCATATACCAAGGGTGGCGGGTTCAAACCCCGGCCCTGGCCAAACCGCAACAAAAAAATAGCCGGGCGTTGTGGCGGGTGCCTGTAGTCCCAGCTACTCAGGAGGCTGAGGCAAAAGAGTCACCTAAGCCCAGGAGTTGTAGGTTGCTGTGAGCTGTGTGATACCACGGCACACTACCAAGGGCAATAAAGTGAGACTCTGTCTCTTAAAAAAAAAAAAAATTAACTGGCTGTAATGGTGCACAGGCCCAGGAATTCATGGTTACAGTGAGCTATGATCATCTTTTTTTTTTTTTTTTTTGTAGAGACAGAGTCTCACTTTATGGCCATTGGTAGAGTGCTGTGGTATCACACAGCTCACAGCAACCTCCAACTCCTGGGCTTAAGCGATTCTCTTGCCTCAGCCTCCCAAGTAGCTGGGACTACAGGCTCCTGCCACAATGGCCGGCATTTTTTGATTGCAGTTTGGCCAGGGCTGGGTTTGAACCTGCCACCCTCAGTATATAGGGTGGCAGGTTCAAACCCAGTGAGTAGGCACCCTACTCACTGAACCATAGACACCACCCACCTATGATCATCTTTTTGTTATTTTCCTTCCTAATTGGGATGGGAGTGATAGAGAAAGACTCTTGTCACTTACAAAAAAAAAAAGCACAAAAAAGGTAAATTAATTAAAATAAAACAAGATTAAAAATCACTTCTCAGTCTCAGTATCCATATCTGACTGGTGACTTACCATACTGGACAGCACAGATACAGAATATTTTCTTTAATGCAGAAAGCTCTATTGAACAGTACTGGTCAGAGATATTTCCAGGGGTCTCACATTTCCCAAGTTGTGGCCACCATCTGCCTTACTTTCTGTGCCCATTTTCCCCTCCATCCCCCATATGATCCCTACTGCTCATGCTTGTTTCTCCTTTTCCCTAGGGATCCTGTGACCATGTCCTGGCTGCCTTGAGTCTCTGGGCTACACAGCCTCCTGCCCACCTCTCCAAAGCTCTGACTCTGTACAGCCCCTGGACCAGCTCCTAGGCCTACTCCTCACCCCACCCTGGGCCAGAGGGACTCCTCAAGCTTTGGGACTCAGCAGAGCACAGCAGCAGTCACGGTAGGTGGCATCCCTGTTCCCCACTCCCTGGCTCCTGGGGATATCTGAGTCATCTTGGTCCTTGAAACAGGAAGGATGCCTTCTGAACATTGTATCTGTAGGGATCCTTTTGATTATAAGTAGCAAAAACAAAAACAAAAGTCTATCTCATTTAAATGAAATTATCAACTCTAATAACCAAAGTGTCTGAAGGTAGGATGGGCTTTAGACAGGGTTCCAGCCCGTGGTTCAAACAGTGCAACTGGCACCTGGTTTCTATCTGCATTTCTTCATTTCTCTTACTTGGTGATGGCTCTGCTCTGAGTGGCATTTGACATGATATAGTCAAAAGATGTCTGGCAGAGTTTCTGGAGCAACATGCTTCCAGGTTTAAGTCTGAAGTTAGGGGTAGACACAAAATTTGCTCTCCTGATAAAACAAATAAAAGTCCTAGAGTTGATCTTGGGGCCCTACTGGCAGGATTTGGATTATTCTAAACCTTTAACTGGGTCCATAGGATGTGGAAACAGTGATGGGCCCATCCTTTCCCAACCAAGTGACCAGGAATGAGGGGATTACCCTCATACTGTTACCCTCACTCCCCAAAGAAAGCCTGGTGTTCTGCTGACAAGAGAAGGGAGACCCCCATCCAACTAGGGGAGGCAAATAATAAATAATCATTATAGACGGTGTGTGTTCAGGCTGGATAGCTTGAGGCCAGTTCAAGATGGATGTGGACATGCTATGTGTCCTTGGGCAAAGCCCTCTGTCTTCTGGGGTTCAGTTTCATCACCAGGTAATGAATCACATTGGCAGGTGCTCAGTAAATCCTTGTCCTCTTCCCCTTCTTGTTTCCCTCCCCAGGGAGGCTGGTCCATCCTTACTTTCTTCAAACTTGGAAGGAGCTGCAAGGGAGTATTGTTGGTCAGAATTCCTAGAGCAGAGTCTGAGACAAGGATTTGTGTACATGAGATTTATCAAGGGTGAGGTCTTGGGAGAAGAGAGCAAGAGAACGAGACAGGAGTGAGTACCCAGTGAGGCTGTGGTCATTGGGCCTTGGGCCGGATCAGGGAAACCCAGAGCATAATTTATACCACAGAATTACCTCCCAGACAAGGGGGTGGGCTTTTGTCCCTGTATCAGTTATAGGGGGCCTGTATTGCTCAGGCAAGGTACCCCAGTTCATGGAGTGCAATTCTCTGCAGAAGGGGGAGCAGAGAGCTGCAGTATCTCATACTCCCAGTAGCTGAGGGATGAGGGAGTATACTGGCTGTAGAGGCATGTAGACAGGCCCCCATTTAGTGCAGAGAAGCATCCTATATCCACAGCCTGGTCGAAGGTTCCTCTTCTGCTATCTCTTCTGGCTTTTGCTCCTCCTATCCCAGCCAGCAGTGCCAGTACCTTCTAGCATGAGGAGCTACCAGCCCAGCCCAGGTCTGGTGATGGCATAGCCTGCAACCCTCCCCTTTGGAGAAACCGCTTCCATACCCAGGCCCCTCACTCTCCCTCTGCCCCTGCCTCTTCTCTTCCAGTGGTTCCTCTTCTCCCCCTGACCCCTGGCCTTGCAATTCCCCCTACCCATTATGCCCTTCCTTGCTCTCTACTCCTCCTTTGTTTTTCAAGGCCCAGTTCAGGTCCCTCCTTCCCCAGGAATCCTCTGCTGACTGCTCTAGCCAGCAAGTGTTTTCCTTAGTCTATCTTCCAGCTCCATCCTCTTTACAGATGGAAGCCCAGGGCCCAGAGTGCATTTCTTCATGAACACTCTGCTGGCTGCTGCCTCAGTGCTATAGCACATTGCTCTCTTCATCTTGACTGCTAGGAAGCTCACAGCCAGTTTATTGCCCATTTCTGGTACGTGCTCAGGATGCTGTGGCATGCATCTGCTCCCTAACCATGTCTCTGGATTCATCTTCTCTCTCATTTCCCTTGCCCTGATTTGTTCTCTTATTTTTTATCTTGTGCTGCTTATATTATCTTAGCAGCCTCCAACTCTTTTGGAAGGAGGTTGGGTATAAATAACCAAGAGTGGCCATAAGTGAAGAATTCAGAGCTGACTGCAACCGAATACTGTGTCTTCTCCTTGGGGCAGCTTGGGTGGGGGGGGGGGGTCTCCCAACGGCCCAGGGCCAAGCCCTAAGGATGCACGAAAGCCTGACCATGGTGGCCCCAGTACAGTGCCCGCCCTGCCCTCCGTGGGTCAAGAATAGCATTGTTCTTCTTCCCATCCTCCTCCCTCCTCCTCCCCATCTTATCAGAAGCTAATGAAAGAGGCTGGGAAACCCAATCCTCTGGTAATTAAATTTACTTAACGGGTATTCAAGTGGAGTAATGAGAAGTTTAATGCAGTGATTAGATTTTTCTTTAATTAATTAAAATGAGAGCCATGTGTCTTGCCAGCAAGCCAACTTGACCCTCTGCTTGAGTAGCAGACACAGACAATGAGGGTTGGGGGATGGCCTCGGGGGCAGGTGCTCCCTCCTGCCCTGGCACTACTGTCCCCAGAGGTAAGCCTGGCTTTGATGCCCACTCAGGCCAGTCTCGGATTTGACTCTTGTTTCTGAGGCCTGTGAGTGAGCCTGGGTCACCTGGGGCTGGGGATACAACAGTCTGCCCCTCAGAGAGCAGAAAACTCAAGCAGACAGAGGGTCAGCAAGGGTGTTTAGAAGCAAAGACACAAAGGAGGGATTTCAGGCATTGTGACAGGAGGAAGCATTTGGGTGACACATCTCATTGCCACATGCCAGCACCTTCAACTTCATGTTCAGCCAGAGCTGGTTTACCTCCACTGGCCCTAGATTGTCTGGGCTAATGGAGTGGGGGTAGTGGGGTGGATAATTGAGAAATATGAGATAACCCACAAAGTGCTTCTTCCTCATGGCTTAGGAGTACATCCACACCAGAAGGCTGAATGTCCTTGCTGTGTTTCTGAAGGTCAGGCTGGGAGGCAAGAAAGCAATTCCTCGCCTTGAGCCACTTCTGCTGGGGTCAGGCAGAATTTCAGTATGGCTGTCCAGAGTGGTGCACAGGACCACCTAGCTAGGGTAGAGAGTAGGCACAGTAGGGACCCATACTCTTGGTACCCCAGGTCCAGGATGTATCATTTTCAAAGCAGTGAGTAAGGCAATGGAGAGTCCCATACTTTCCACAAGTTGGGGGTAGAACACATTTTTCATTAAGCTCTGACCTCAGACAAACACTGAGCCCTGATTAAGGACAGACTGAACCTGGTTCTTGGTCCTATACTGAGGCCTGAACCCAGCAGCACACTGAACCCCAGCCTCACTGAGTCCTGATTATATTATGAACAACTGAACCTGGATCCTCATCCTATTCTGAGCCCTGACGCCAGTGGCACACTGAAACTTGATGCCAGCCTTACTGAGCCCTGATTATGGACAGGCTGAACCTGGATCCTGGTCCTACCCTGAGCCCTGACCCTGGTCCCATATTGAGCGCAGCATTGTCATGGATATGCCAGCAGAGAATTAGGTACCAGGATAGGAGGAGTAAACAGGCAGGACTTCTGTACCAAGCTCTGCCCTAGGCTCTGGAATGGCCAGGATGAATCAGACATGATCCCTGCCCACCGGGCTGGTGGTGGAGGAGACAAGCAAACAGGCAATGACAGCAACAAGTGATCAGAGCTGGGGGCGGGGGGAGGCCCTGGAACGGCAGGGAGGGATGGACCTGCATTTAGAGTGTGCCTCCTGCAGCAAGTAGGAGGTAGAGGTGCTGGAGGCAGGGGCCAGTGAGGAGGTGGGGACAGGGTCTCTGAGGAGAGGTGATGAGGATGGTGCCCATGGTGGGGGGTTGAGGGGTCTATGGTAGATTCTTCTACCAAGAACTGTCTGACCCCCCAGACCTCCTTCAGCTCATGGTCAGCCACTCCCCTATGAGAGAGTGGTGGTGATGAGCGCTGGGCTGATAATGAGAGCTTACAAGCAAGGCCTTTGTATTTATTTCATGGAAGAGGAAACAGAAGTGTGGGGACTTGCCTGATGCCACTCAGTTTAAAGTAGCCAGGCCAGGTGTGTTTCTGTCTTTTGCCTGCCTCCAGGCCTGCACACTGGTGCTGGTGGTGGTGGTGGGGACTTGCAGCGGGAGTGGGGGGGCTCTCTTCTTATGGCTCCTCCACTCCCACCTACTTGGGCACAGGTGGGAGCTGGGGGACCACTCAGATGAGCCTAGGCCAGTCAGAGTGGCATCTGGGACTGGGGACCAAGCTTCCAGCCATAGCTGGTGTCCTTGGAGTGGGAGAAGTGAGGAGGGCCTTGGCTGGGCAGAGGACAGTGTTGGGCCAAGGCCTCTGGCCACAGGCTCAGGGCTTGGGACTAGCCCCAGAAAGGAGGGTCTTTTGCTTCTTTCACTCCCCTCTGCTATCTGGAAACTACCCCTCTGGTTTTCTATCCCCCCAATTCCCTCCTTCCATGGCCTAGCTTTTTCTGAATAGCCAGGCCTGGAGAAGCCACTTTGTCAGCTGCCCACCACCCACTGGGGGAAACTGAGGCCCTGAGAGGGGCAGGGACCTGCCTAAGATCCGGGGTCTCTACGAGGAGTGTGAAATCCTGAATTTATGCTTTAAACACAGGGATTGCGTTTGTTTGAATATTTTCCCCCGGATGGGAGCCCCGGAGGGGCAGGTGCACACACAAGTGTGGGCAGACTCCACCCCATCCCCCAATGTGCCCACCTCCTCCCTGGTTTCCAGGCACTGTAAACCGGTCTCATTTAATCTTCTCAGCAGTTCATAAGTTGGTTATTAGTCTACAGGTGAAAGAGCCAAGGCCATGGTCATAGTGATAACCGCAAAGGTGGAGCTGGCTTCAACAAACTCAGATCCTTGCCCCCACCTCACCATCCCTCCACAAACACCCCTTCTTGCTGGGATTGGGGGCCGCTCCCCAGGATGTCTCCCCTGCCACATCCCTTGCTACTCCCCACCTTGCTTTGTGCTCCAGCTAAAACCCGTGACTCTTCCCCACAGGCCACCTTCAGGCCTTGCTCAAGCTGCTCCAATCCCTGTGCCCCCCTTCCCTGACTCCATTTGCTCACATCCCTTCATCTCTGTGGGCTGGGCTCAGATGCTGCTTCCTTCATGGAGACCCTGTCTGCCCTCACCCCATTCAGAAGCCAGGGCTCCTCCCTGGGCACCGTCCCATAGCTTATTGCCTATTTCCCTCTTAGGCTCCTGGCCTCCCAGGGTCTGTCTTGGCAACTGCCTTGGGGACAGGGACAGGTCCCAGCCTGAGACCCCCTCCCTAGGGACCTATCCCTTCCCTTGCCTACTGCTTCTTCCCAGCAGTCTAGGCCAGCCGGTCCATGACAGCACTGGCCCAGCCCTGAGGCACTTACTGTAGCTCTGGGTGTGTGGGAGTGGGTGCTACCAGCCCAACAGACTTCCCTGTCCACTCCCCACCATGCTTAGGCTCTGAGGGGGAGGAACAAGGCAAATCCCAACCTGGGGGCTCACAGGTGAGGCTCGGGGCCTGGCAGGTATAAGACGTGGGTAGGGGTTTCCAGCCCTGCTAAGCACTGGCAGACACTCTGGCTGCATCCACTCTGCTAAGTACGGGCCATGTGATCATGAGCAAGTCATATAACCTCTCTACCTCAGTTTCTTCATCTGTTAAATCGGGTGGTAACAAACTTACTTCAGAGGGTTGCTATGAGGATGATGGGTCAACACAATGTAAGGCGTGTAGCATGGTCCCCAGCAAACAATGTGTACTTCTTCAATGCTGACTCACCGTCGTTATGGAGCAATGGCCCTGTGGAGGCAGTGTCTGACCAAGTGCTCAGGGAACATTTCCAGAAGGTGACAACACATGAGCACCTCAAAAGATGAGGCACAGAAGGCAGGAAAGGCCATTCCAGGAAGGGGGACCTATTCTGGACAAAGGCCCAGAGGCAGTCTGGAGGATGTGTGAGGGAGACATTTGGGAGTTTCTAGATTTAAGGTGAGAACAGAACAGGGGAGACGGAAGCTGGGGGTGCCCAGAGGCTGTGTTCTGAGGGATCCAGGGTACCCCACCAGGACACATTTAGACTTTGTCTTGGAAAGAGGAATTTTTTTCTTGTTTACCATTAAAGTAATATTTGCTCAAGCAAAAAAATAGAAACAATATAGAAACGTGTCCTGCAGATGAAGTGAATCCCCCTTTACCCTTAAACCCCCCTTTCCCAGCGCCCCACTGCTGCTGTCTGGTGTGTGCCTCTTTCAGAACATTTTCTGCGCCTTTACAAACGTATTTGTTATATATTATTTTAAAAAGGAAATGGAATCTTATTATGCACATTACTCTCCCGGCTCCATTTTTCACTTCCCAGTGTATTGTGGGCATCTGTCAACGTCACGGCACGCAGATCTGCTGTGTTCTTTTTAATCGTTGCCTAATATTCCATTGTTTGGACAAAGCGTAATTTATGTCACTAGTTCCAGGTTGACAGATATTTAGGTTGTCTTCCATTTTTCACTCTTGCAAATAATGCTTCGGTGAACATCCTTGTATATATATCTTACTGACACACGTAAGCCTCTCTGTGGGGAAGATTTCTAGATGTGGAGTGGCTGGGCCGAAGGGTCCACTTATTCAATTTTGAAAAATGCTGCCACATTGCTCTTCCCAAAGATGGGCTGGTTTATGCCCCCCAGCCTTAGTATCTAGGGGTGCCTGTTGCTCCACACCACCCTCCACACTGAACATTATCAGTCTTTTTAATTTTTGCCAATCTGGAAAAATATCTAGCTGTAGCTTCAACGTTGACTTTCCCTCTCCCCAGTGAGAATGAGAATCTTTTCCTGCAGTTATTGGCCATGCATATTTCGTCCTTTGTGAATTGACTGTTCATATCCTTTGTCCATTTTTCTTTTCTTTTTGTCTTTCTCTTATTGATATAAAAGAGCTTTTAGTATATTAGAAATTTTTTAAACTTTCGTCTGTTGGAAATATTTTCCCTCGTCTGCTGTTTGTCTTTTTAGCTTTGTTTGTGGTATCTTTGGCCATATAGAAGCTTTAGATCTTTATTTAGTCAAGTCCGTCAGACTGTTCCTCAGGGCTTCTGAGTTTCACGTCTGGCCTGGAGAGGCTTCCTGTAAGGGTTTTAAGTGGAGTAAGATGAGGTCATATTTGTGATTGCCACCATATGCAGTGAGTGGGGGAGGATGCCCGTAAGAGGAGAGTAGCCGAGACCCTTGTGCCTGTGTGTGGGTGAGAAATACTCAGGAATTACCTGACCATGGTGACAGGACATGAGGATGAGAGAGGGAAGGAGGGACGATTCCAGAGTGATGCTTGGGTATGTGGTCTGGGGGACTGCCGATGCCACCACCACACTGAGTTGGGGATAGGACTGGGAAAGGAAATGCACGCAGGTGCATGAGGGCTCACCTTGGTAGGGACACGTGTACATATGAGCACACACATGGAGACTGCATCTGTACTGTGGGTCCAGGAGGAGGGTATCTGCTTTTTGTGGAATATCTATTCCCTGTCAAGTCCTGTGTGAGACACTGTACACACACATGCTCACTCTTTAACCTCTGCTCCCCTATGAACCAGACCCAGAGAGGTGAAGCAACTTGCTGAAGGGCACAGAGCTAGTAAGTGGCAGAAAGAGGAATTTTTTACCGACTTAGATCTGACCACCCACAGACAGAATTCCTGCCAATGGCATTGGGAAGCTTCTGTTCATTTCTAACACAACCATCCTGGTTTCATCAGGGACTCTTAGGGACCAAGCTGGAGCCAGGCTGTCTTGGTTTGACACACAGCCCCATTCCTCACAAGTTGTTTCACCTCTGTGCAACATCACCTTCCCCCTCCTAGAACAAGGCTCAGCGGTGTCTGTGGGAAGTTTACACATGGAAGGTGCTTCACCTAAGAGGGCTCCTTGGGTGCTTTCTGTGATGACAATAATGATTATGAAAATGACACTCCTCACCTTGGGGTCCACGCTACATTCCTTCCTCCTACCCCTCCGTTCTCCCTCTACCTGTCCCTTCGTTCCCTCAATTTCCCCATAGGGACTTCTTGTACCATTTGCCTCTGAACCTTTGTCCTCTGTTTCCAGCCCCCAAACCCTCACCAGGCAGTGAATTAAAACCTAATCAATCAGCAAAAACCATTCAAGGGAAAACGATTCATGTTGTACTCAGGGATTCCTCCCCCAAAGCGGCTCTAGTCAGGCATTTTCCATAAGCCTGCACATTCATCCCAATATTACCCAGGCTTCTGTGAGTCAGACTATAAACCCCTTCCTCCCCGAGAGAGGATGCTGAGGTGCGCCTCAGAGCTGAGGGTCTAAGCTGACCCTAGCCCAGCTGCCTCTGCTCCAGCCACGAGCCGTCCCTGGATCCCTGACCTATCCCTTATTTCAAGCATATCTAAGCAAATCCTGTAGCCATAACCATGGATGCAAGGTGTCCCAACTGGGTTAAAACCTCAGGCCTGCATCCAATTGCAAACATTTCCTTTACCCCGCCCCCCAAAGCCTCACAGAAAATTGCAGAAGATACTTACAAACAAAACAAAACCGAAACCCACAGAAATCACCAAACTTATCACTATAGATTTCTCATCATTGAAATAAATTCCCAAATAAATAAATTATCATGGTAAAGAAAGGAGCAGTTACTGCCTGTTTCCCTGTGTGGTTTGGTGGTGGAACTTAGTTCAGTCCTCCCTGGGGGCACAGCAACACTTAGGTTGCAACCCTTCAAGCCCTGGAGCGTGTGAGAGTCAGCTCAGCTGTTCTCTGGAAGCCAAGGTCCCGGGCCCCAGGGTGCACTGAGCCTGCCTTTGTCCCGGGGCTTTCTTCACTTTAAATAATCCCCACCCCTCCTCCAGCCCCAGCTCCCTCTCCCAGCACACACACATTGCTGTGCAATGTGCCACAGTGGTCAGCTCCCCAGGCCAAAGTTCAAAATCAGGCCTTTGGATGAGAAAAGTGTTGACCTCAGTATCAAGCACGCACATGCAAAAAACTTACTGAGTTTGTCCGAAAGCCCAAGATCCTTTCTAATGACCTCAAAGCAGCTGGATTGTACCAGCTTTGGGAGGAGGGTATATATCCAAGTCTTACTTCCTAGGAAAAGTGAGAAGTCCCAAGAGCATTTGTAAACAACAAGGGCTCTCCCATGGTCGCCTGTTAGCGCCGCCTCCTGTGCTGTCTGGAGGGGCTGCCTCTTCTCCCCATCTCCTATGTCGCCCCACAGGAACACACAACATTTTGAAGTGATAATTACCAAAGTACAATGCCAATAAGCTCAGAATATTAACCTACAATTAAGCTTGCAGCTCCAAGGCCTTGTAGGAGTTTTCCTTTTCCCTTGAGTTGTCTATCCAGGCCAGATGAGTTGGGGGATGCAGAGGCTTTCTGAGAGCTGAGTCAAGGGAAAAGCTCTGGAGATGCCCTAGCCTTTGCTGTAAATTCAAGTTCAGGGCCTTGAGTGTAGGCCAAGGCCTCAGCTATCATGCCACCTGCCTCATCTCACATCTTCTTTCTCCATGTGGGGATTGCTTCCAACAGGAAACTTCCCCTTTTCCTTGTGGGCAGGGGACTTTCCAGCTTGGAGATTGAGATTATTCTACCCCCCACTGAAATCTTATTCAGAAGCTCCCAAATGGGGCTTAATTCTCTCACCAAGAGAGTCACCCAAACTTATCTCTAGCCAAATAAAGTAAGGTTACAGCGCCCCCAGGGGACCAGTAGGGCAGGTAGGTGGGCTACACTAAAAATACTCTCTGAGCCCTCAGTGATTTAATGCAACAAAGGTTCCCTTCTTCTTTCCTCCTTTACCACATGAAATCACGTTTCATACCCAGTGAGGGAAGCAGGGGGTGGGAGAGCTCTGGTCCACACAGTCACTCAGGGATTCAGGCTGCCAGATGCTCCGTCTTATATAGCTGCCTCTTCTAGAAAATGATAGAGTCACACATTGGCTCTTAAATGCTTTGACCAAGCAGTGACACACATCACTTTTGTTCACAGCCCATTGGCTAGAACTTCTCATATGGCCCAACTAACTATAAAGGGGTTGAGGAAAATGCCAGGGAAATGTGCTGACATTCAGCAAGCAGTAGAATTCTCTGGCCTAAAGGTTATTACAGGACCACTCTCAGAGCAAGAGGTTTGGAAGAGCGAAGGCCATGACTTCCTGGTTATTCTCTCCACTTGGCGTTTATCAAGTGGCTGCTGTGGGCCATGTAATGTCTTTATTACAGCTACAGATTCTGACTCCAGAACACCTGGGATCAGGGTATGGCTCATCCCCTTCTTAGCTGTGTGACCTTGGGCTAGTTACTTCTCTCTGCATTGGCTTTCTCCTCTGTAAAGTGGAGTATTGATGGTATCTGTATCTCTCAGAGTGCTTGTGAGGATTAAATGAGTTAATATTTGCAAAGTGCTCAGAACAGTGCTGGGCAAATGATAAGGGTTGAATAAATGTTAGCTACCACCACCTCCACTATCATCATTTTCATCATCATTATTCAGTACCAGATATTATTCTAGGGGCCAGGTGCAGTGGCTCATGCCTGTAATCCTAGCACTCTGGGAGACTGAGGCGGGTGGATTGCCTGAGCTCAGGAGTTCCAGACCAGTCTGAGCAAGAGCAAAACCTCATCTCTAAAAATAGCTGGGTGTTGTGGCTGGCGCCTATAGTCCGAACTACTCGAGAGGCTGAGGCAAGAGGATTGCTTGAGTGCAAAAACTTTGAGGTTGCTGTGAGCTATGATGCCATGGCACTCTACTAAGGGCGACAAACTGAGACTGTCTCAAAAGCAAACAAACAAAAAAGAATATTCTAGATATTTGAAGACTGTCAAGGTCTCTGCTATTATATATAATGAAAAATAAACATGTAAATATTTAAATTAAAATGATAATTTCAAATAGCAATGGCACTGAAAAAATCAGGCACATCACCATTAGTCATTAGGGAAATGCAAATTAAAATCACAGTGAGATACCACTATATATCATTACATTGACTTTAAAAAATTGACAATACCAAGTGTTGGCAAGGATACAGAGCAACTGGAACTCTCATAGGTTGTTGGCAGAAATGCAAAGTGGTACAGCCATTTTGGAAAACAGCTTGGCAGTTTCTTACAAAGTTAAAAATATGCCTACCATACAACTCGGCAATCCTACTGCTAGATACTTACCCAAGAGAAATAAAAACTTACATTCATGCAAGAACTTGTATGTGAATATTTATAGTGGCTTTATTCATAATCTCCCCAAATTGGAAACAACCCAAATGTCCTTTACCTGCTGAATGGATAAATAATGAAATAGTATTTAGCAATAACAAAGAATGAAATTCTGATACAAGAGACAACACAGATAAATCTCAAATGCATTGTGCTAGGACGGGAAAAAACCCAGACTCAGAAGGCTACATCGAGATGACTCCATTTGTATGACACTCTGGAAAAGATAAAACTACAGGGACAGAAGACTGATCTGTGGTTGCTAGGGACTGGGGGTGGACCACACACATGGTGGGATGGGCAGCACACAGGGGTTGTGGGGAGTGATGATAGAATCATTCTATACTCTGACGGTGCTAGTGGTTACATGGCTGTACATAGTTGTCAAAATTCATAGGACTGTGCCCTAAGGGTACATCTTACTGTAGGTTAATCATACCTCAGGAAATCTGACTGGAAGGAAGCTCCATGTGGGACTGTTGAAACAGGGAATATCAGCCGATCAAGGCAGTGTGAGATGATAAGAGGGGCTGCTCACACAGGGGTTGGGGAAGGCTTTCTTAGGAGGTACCTTGAGCTGAGATCTGGTTGAAGAAAAGGATGCAGGTAGTTGTGTTGCCAGGAGAGGAGGCGAGTGGATGGTGGGTCAAGGCCAGGGTGGGCAGTGCACTGTAGTCATGGTTAAGGGGCTTCACCCTCTGAGTGTTCCTGAGGCGTGAGTATCGTCAGGATGGTCCAGGAGTGAGGAGAGAGGAAGGGGACAGCAGCTGTGGCCATGTCTGGGAGGAGTGATGGGGATTGGATAAAGAAAGAGGAAGCATTGGGGGTCACCAGGAGAGAGTGCTCCCATGGTGGGGGTCAGCCACAGACGGAAATGGGAGAACTAGGGGGCAGATGGGGTCCTTGGAGACCTCACAGAGGGTGTTACAAGAGTGGTGGGGCCAAAACCAGACATCCTGGGATAAGGGGTACTGGGGCTGAGGACATGTGAGTGACACTTCCAGGTGTCCAGGCACAGACCTGAAGGGCAGTTCTGAGAACCACAGAGAGAGTAGGGCGGGGTTGGCTTCCTGTGTATTTGTGACTGTGAGTAAAACTTGCCGAAGTAGAGCTGACCTATGATGGACATTGAGCAACAGTGAGAAGGCAGGGGACTGGACAGGGCCTTGAAGGGCAGGTCAGGGGGTTCATGCTCTGGGGGCTGGGATCTGTCAGGGGCTGACCACTGGGTGGTACTAGTGAAGGGGCAGAGAGGCCATGCTGTGGAGTGGGGGCAGTATTGAGTCCTGCAGGCTGAGTAATGGGCATTTGCTTTGGGGATCTCATGCTGAGGTGGGCCCACCCCATGGTAGCAGGAAGCCCCCACTTGGCCCACGCTAACCTTCCTGCTTTCCCCCCCACAGTGCATGCTGGGATTGCGACGGACAGGCTGCAGCTCCCCGGACCCCCAGAGGCCAGTCTGTTTGCCTCCTCGCACCATCTGACCCAGGTAGGGGAGAGTAAGGTGGGATCACCCTGCCTTATGCTTCTACTTCAGATGTGAGGACCAGGTCCCTTGACCCAAGCTGGCCCTCAGCATTTCAACTCCTACTGGGCTATTGGTAGGGGACACAACGTGGGGTCTCCAGTGGAAAAGTTCCTGACCTTGGGTGGCACCTGTGGCTCAAAGGAGTAGGGTGCCAGCCCCATATACCAGAGGTGGCGGGTTCAAACCCCGCTCTGGTCAAAAAAAAAAAAAGTTCCTGACCTCTGGGAACAGAGGCAGTCCACCCCAGCCATCCCTCCTCTCCTCACCAGGCTGCAACCCCAGGGCACTCTGGAGCCCTGGGTCAGGCCACTCTGAGCCCACTGTCTGCACCACTCAGGACCTATTTTGCGCTGCACACCCACCCAGTGCTCTGGCTGCAGGAGGTTCTGCATCCTCTGTTCAGCCCCCTCTGCTGTCACTTAGCTTTCCACTGCCTCTGCCAAGCACGGTGCCTGCTGGTGCTTATTCTGAATGTTCCCAGCTCTCTGCAGGACAACCCCAGGCCAGGGATGCTCTGCTCAGCACCAGGACTGAGCCTAACTTGACTCTAGGTCCCCTTGGCGGTGGGTCGGAAGAGGCATTTTTCTGCTGTTTCTGGGCCTCCCAGGTGAAAGCTTTCTGCCTGGTGCCAGGTCTACAACAGCTAGGATGGAGTAGGGGCTAGGATTGCCAGGAAAAATACAGATGTCCAGTTAAATTTCAACTTCAATCAGACAAATAGTCTTTATGTCCCAAATGGCACATATAATTTTATTTGCCAAATCTGGTGACCCTGGGGGAGGGGCCTGAGCCCCAAATCCTACTCCTTTTCTGGCTAGTCCTCCCTGTTGGGCCTACCCTGACCTCCTCAGATCAGCTGAGGAGCCCGTAGTGGGTGTCCTGGAGCCAGGGGCCTGCTCAGGCACAATCGATGGGCTTTTCCTGATCCCCTAGACCCTGCAGGCCGACCCTGGGGCAGAGACTTGTAGGTTTTCACCCGGGGTTGGGGGACAGCAGTCCTGGCCTTTGGAGTGCTGTGGTGTTCTTGCCTGGCCCTCTGGCAACAGGGTCCGGGCCGAGGAGATCACGGGGCAGGTGAGCAGGGCCTTTGTGCCTGTGAACAGAGCTGTGAGACAAGCGTGGAGCTGTGGAAGGAGCCAGGAATGGAAAATCGCTTCATGAGCTTGGAATCCAGAGCGTGTGGGGGTGCCAGGTGGGGGTAGAGGTAGCAGACAAGGCAGGACCGGATATTGGAGGGCTTGGGGTGGCCTATTTCTGCATCGTTTAATATTGGGGAGCCCAAAGACATGTTTTCTTCTTAAGCAGAATGATTTTTCTGATTATTAAGGTAATGCATTCTCTGTATGCTATCTATCTCTTCAGCCACCCTTTGGTATTTAAAGCATGCAATTAAAGTCCTTCCCATAATCTTTTCCAATCAAAAGTTACATTACTCACCAGTTTGGTATACATATATCCTTCTAGACTTTTTTCCTACACACTTTTCAACATATTTTAAAAGGACAAACACTGGTGTCCTAGTTACACCTCTCTATCCTTGCCTTTCCGTTTAATGGCCCAGGTTCTTCCTTAGAGTTCTTTCCTCTCCTTTCACATCCATTGCATGGATAGTCTGTAATTGTTTATTAATTATTAATCCCATTGGTGGTCATTTAGATTGTTTCTGGCATTCGGCTATTTATAAACCTTACTCAGGGAACCTCTGGGTTTGTGCATCTGTGTGCACTTGTGTTATGAGTCTATCGGGAATGTTTCCGGAATTGGCCTGCCTGGGTCAGAGGGCACACACGTGTCTATGTTGATCCTTCCAGAAGCCTGTGCCTTCGACTATGCATAAGAGGCCCATCCTTCATTCTTGCCAACCACCGGCATTATCAATCACTGAAATCCCCGCCAATTTGATAGGAAAAAAGGAGTTTTCACTTTACATTTCTTCGACCGCTAATGAGGTTGTTTGTGTATGCTTTTTGTCCATTTCTGTTTTTGCATTTGGAATCTCCTGTTCCTCTCAGGGCCCTTGCTCATTTTGCCTTGCATGTTTCTGTTCATCCAGTAAGCATTTATTCAGTCCCTACCATATGTTGGGCACTGTTTTGGTCAGGGACCTAACAGTGAACAAAACTGACAGAGAAAACACCTGCTCCGTGGAACCTATACTCTCCTTTAGGAGAGTCAGCCACAGAAAACAGGTACATACATGAGATACAGTGCGTGAGCGGGTGTTATGTGCTAAGGAGAAAAAAGTAAAGCAGAGGAGGGGGATGGGAAGTGTTGGGCACCTTGGATATGATCATGAGGAAGGCTTCATTGAGAGGTGGCATTTAAGTGAAGGCCTGCAGGAAGTGGATGTCTGGGGAAGAGTGTTCCAGACAGAGGGAATAGTGAGTGCGAAGACCCTGAGTCAGGAGGAGCAGATCTGGCCTGTTGGCACCCAGTGAGAAGGCTGGTGTGGCTAGAACAGGGAGCAAGGGAGAGAGAGCAGGAAATGTGGCCAGAGAGGGAGCAGGAACTGATCACACAGGGCTTGCAGGCCACCTGGAGAACTTTGGCTTTTATCCAGGGTAAGGTAGGGAGCCATGGAAGGTTCTAAAGAGTGGCATGGCATGATCTGAATTGCATTTTAACCAGCTCCCTCTGGCAGCATGAAGCACAGAGATCAGTCAGCAGGGTACTTGTTGCAATGATCTAGGGAGGAGGTGGTGGAGTTTGGACCAGGGGGTATTGGAGATGTGGAGAAGTGGATGGATTCCAAATGCACATTCAGAGTAGAGCCAGTAGGATTTGCTGATAAGACAAGACAGTGTGTGTGAGGAAGAGAAGGGAGCTGTGGGTGACTCAGAAGGAGCTAGAAGGGCAGAGTCGCCACTGATAGACATGGGGAGGGTGGGGAAGAGTGGGCTTGGTGTGGGGAGAGGAGGGGCTTAGCTGTTGCTAGGATCAGATAGATAATGAGTGGGACCCAGAGCACAATGAAAATGGGGTGGCTTTTTGTTTAAAAAGGAATAAAGAATTTCTTTTTTTTTTTTTTTCTAGTAGGGGAGACAGAGTCTTACTCTGTCATCCCAGGTGGAGTGCTGTGGCATCATCATAGCTCACAACAACCTCAAATTCTTAGGCTTGAACAGTCCTCTTGCCTGAGCCTCCTGAGTAGGTGAGACTACAGGTGCTCACATCTGCACCCAGCTAGTTTCTCTATTTTTAGTAGAAAAAACATGCTATCTATCTCTCCATCCACCCTTTAGTAGAGACAGGATCTTGCTGTTGCTCAAGCTAATCTCAAACTCTTGAGCTCAAGCAATCTACCTGTCTTGGCCTCCCTATACCTGGGGCCCAGTCTGCACACCCGTGAGCCAACCTGGAGGTAGACACCTAAGTTGTGAGATGCCAGTAGACAGTGAGGTCTATGGTGGGGGTGACAGGTGGGCATATAAGACTCTGGGGGACAGTTCTGGGCTGGAGATACAAATTTGGGACCATCAGCATAAAGATAACACATTCAAAGCTATGAGATTACATGAGAGCACCTAAGGAGTGAATATAGATAGAAAAGGGAAGGACCAATGACCAGGCCTCAGGACCTCCATCAGTTAGAGGTCAGGGAGCTGAAGAGGAACTGAAAGGTGATGGAGAAGGAGCACGCAGTGAAGTGGAGAAGAAACAGCAGGTCTGATGTCCTGGAAGCCAAGGGCAAGACATGTTTTAAGCATGTGTCACAGGGGCCTGAGAAGGGGAGTAGAATCCACTCTGTGGACTGATCACTGCCTCAGTGTGGGGAGGTCACAGGTGACCTTGGTTTCAGTGATAGGGGGCAGTGAAATGCATCTTACTGACTTTCAAGAAGAAATTGATTTACAAGAGTTTAAGTGATTTAACTCTTTTTCTGTCATGTGTTGCAAATCCTTTTTCACAAGTTTTTTTTTTTTCATTGCATTTAAATATATGGGGTTCCTTTTAACCCCTGAAAAGTTTAAAATTGTCCTGTGGTCAAGTCTGTTATTCTTTTCCTTTAAAGTTTCTAGACTTGTTCATTGCAAAGTTTTAAAAATATTGTCTTGTTTTGTCTTCTAATTGTTTATGATATTTAAAATTGTTTAACCCTCTAGTTCATCTGGATGCATTTATGTGTGTGGTTCGAGGTAGGGATGTAAGTGGGTTTTTTCCAAATGACTGGCTGGTTGTTTGGATGCTGTTTATTATGTGTTCCTTCCCTACCACTCTGAAGATCTGAAGCGCCATTCCTGTCATCTGCTAAATGTCCCCATAGTCTCATGTTTGTCCAGGCCTTGCTATTCAATTCCATTGATTTTTGCCTGGGGAGAGATTTAGGTGAGAGAACAGACTTGGTGATTGATCGGGGCGATGTGAGGAGGCAGGAGGGGTGGAAGCTGACATGGTTACCTTCAATGAGGGAAGAGGCAGACGGTAGTTGGGGACTAGAGCTCTCTCCCAGAGCTCTGGATCCTTCTGGGCCTTACCTAGCAGCTGGGTCTTTACAGTTTTTACAACAATTCTGGGAGATTGATATCTATCTTCCCAATGGCAGATGAGGAAACTAAGTCTCAGAGAGACTTGTGTTCCTCTTGTGTCCAGTGCCATCGCCTCATAGGCTATGGTGCTGCTGGGGCAGTGCCCTGGGCTCCTATGGGGACAGACTCAGGAGGCTCCAGGCACAAAATACCCCCCCACCCCATTCTACATCCTTCCCTGCCATTTGACTGGGTCTTGAAGGTTTCCCATTTCCAAATGCAACCTGTTAAAACCAAAATACTGCTGGCAGGGAATCACACGTTAAGTTTACAGCTAACATCTTAATTATCAGTTAACACCTCTGCAGGGATTAGCTGACAGCCAGCTGAGGACACTGAATGGGGGCCATCTGATGTGTATCTGGGCTGGAAAGGCCAGGAAAGAGGGGAAGCGGGGGCAGGTACTGGGCATTCACAGATTCCTCCCCCCACCCCAAAGAGGTGGAGCTGGCTGGTGTGGAGGGGGGAGGTGAGAGCTAGGCAGACGAGCTCTGGGATGGGGATGGGGCAAATGGCAGCATCTCTGAGGAAACTTGGGGCTGGGGGTCAGGGAGGGAGCTGGCAACTATTCGATGCCTGCTGTGTCCTGGCTGTCAAGGAGGATGTCAACTACTTGGTCTCAGGAAGGTCAGGAAATCAGCTACCCATGAACCACTTCAGGCCCAGCTGCCAGCAGTCACTCAGAGCCAGGACCTGTCTCTGACACCCACAATCCAGATCTGTCACCCAGTCCTGGGGAGTAGGAGGAGATGATGAGCCATCTGGAGCCTCCTCTGGTCCTCTGAGGGCCAGTCTGTCCTGCCAGGGTTGAGGCTTACTTTGTGCCCAGGGTCAGAGTTTGGTCTATAACCAAGGTCAGGAAAGTCTGAACCTGGAGATTACCCAGGAGGGGAGCTGAGCTCCTTTGGCCTAGGTAAGTACCACGTGGGCACTGTCTTCCCACCCACTGCCACTTCCTGCCCCACTGGGGTGTGGGACAGGGGGACTGGAAAGGAGATGAGATTGCTTGTCTGAAGCTGGCGTTCCTTTCCCTCTTGCTTGGCCTAGAGGGACTGATCTGTATCTCTGGGGTCTTCGTTTGTCTAACAGCTGCCCTACTGTTGTGCCCCTGTGACTCTGGCTTAGCTCTCCCAGGACCCTGGCACTAAAAGCAGCCTCTCTCTCTACCTTTTTCCTCCTCCCCTCCTTTCTGCCCCCTAAATCCCCTTCTCTATCCCTTCTCTTTTCTTTTTTCTTTTTTCTTTTTTTTGCAGTTTTTGGCTGGGGCTGAGTTTGAACCCTCCACCTCCAGCATTTGGGGCCGGCGCCCTATTCCTTTGAGCCACAGGCGCTGCCTTCTATCCCTTCCCTTTTCCTCCCCCTCACTTCTGCCTTTTCGTTCTTCTCCCTCCTCTCCTCTCCCCTTCCCTGTCTGCCAACCCTGACCTTGCACCTGGTGGCTGGCAGTCAGACCCTGAGACACCAGGCCTGCTTCTAGCTGGACGGAGGCTGGCCCGGGTCCTGGGTAACCCTGCCACCAGGGCCTTCCAGCTATCTCCTCTTACTCACCTGTACACTCTCCCAAAGGTGCTGCAGGGGCTTAGCTGGAGAGAGAGCCGATGGGAGGCGCAGGTGGTGATGAAATGAGACTTCTGGAAGAACTGTGCCTAGTGCCCAGGACCTGGCCTGGGAGAGGCTTCAGGAAGAGGGGCCTGTATGAGCAAAGGCTGAAAGGCCGACAGACAGGGCCTGGGCTGGAGGGCCCAGGGTACCACTTATCTGCCAGGAGGAATGAAGGCCAGATCCAGCAGGTGGATTGATTCTGAGACTCCAGGAGTCTGGGGGCCTTGAGGCAGGAAGCAAAGGCAGAGCAGCCTGCCCTTCTCATGTCCACCTTCCTCCGCTCACCCGGGGGCTGGCCACCAGCTGCATCAGGTGGGGAGACCTGGCTTCTCTGCCCAATTCAGCCTCCAGCTTGCCACATGACCTTAGGACTTTTATGCCATGGGCCCTGGGAAGGGTTCTAGAGGCCTTCTCAGAGGAGATGCCACCTGAGCTGAACCTAGCCTAAGTGGACATTTTCTAGGGCAAAAAGAATGAGGGATAGTATTTCAGGGTCTCCAGAGTGTGGCTGGATGGACTCTCTCCCTTTCTCTGGTATTTACCTTCCCTCTGTGTCTGTTGTCATTCACTCAGGGAGCTACAGTTTGATAGGCTGGAGAGAAGGGGAAAGATGAGTGGGTGAGACAAGCCATGGTCTTAAGTTCCAGGGGAGAGGATGGGGGAACTTTGGTCCCTCCCCAGCTATACCTGGCAGAGCCTCAAGACCTAAGGCAGAGGACGGTGACGGCCCAACTCAGGAGCCATGTGCATACCCGCTCAGGTGTCTGCTCTGCCACCTAATGGGTAATTATACCCTGACATGCACAGAGGCGAGGAAGGGATTTTCTGTGGAGCAAAATCTCCTGTGAAATATTCAGGCCGCGCTGGGCTTCACCCCCGGCCAGCCTCATCATAGCTGCTTGGCTAGTCCACGGCTTGGGTGGCCACATGTGCCTGAAGGCCACATGGAGCTTTTTATTTCCTTCTCAGCAGGGAGAGGTTCAGGCTAGGAAGAACCCAAATTTGGGCCCAAGACGCTGGGGCGGGGGGAAGGGGGGAGACCATGCCATGTATGTGTTTATTTCTGTGTGTGTTTGTATGTTTGGGGCATGTTTATGTGTGTGTACTTGCCTATTTCCAGTCTGTGCACCTTTATTTATGAACTTGGCCACTGTATGTGTGTGTTCCTGACTGTGGGTTTGTGTGTGCCTCAGAGATGCACCCTGGCATGTGTAGTGTGTTTTTGTGGCTGTCTAGGTTGTCTCTTCTCTCTGGCTTTGGTGTTTGATTTCCACCATGTTTTGAGTGCTTGATAGGGTGGGTGGGGAGGGATTTGCTCTAGTTTGCTGAGCTGGTCAGTCTCTTCTTTGGTGCCCCCAGTTCCTCAGCTACCCCACTTGTCTCCTATGGCCCATAAAGCCCCTATATTTGAACTGTGAGTCACCGTTCTAAAGTCCTGCCTTTGTACTCACTTAGCTACTCACCCACCTACACACACACACACACACACACACACACACATTACACAAGGTAGTCAGGACTAAAATCATTATAGCCATTGGCAGATGAGGAAACTGAGGTTTGGAGAGGCAAACAGACATGGCTGTAGTTACTTGGTGAACCAGTGCTGAGAGCTGATCACTGGTTCCTCCTCTCTGTGCATGATGTCCTCCCCCTCCTCCTCCCCTCAGCTCCAGCCCTGGTCCTAGCCCCTGGAAGGGACCCTGCCCAGAGGAAACAACCAGCAGTTTCATGAATGAAGCCAGTGGAGACTCCTCCCATCTCTAGGAGGAACTCTTCTCCACTCATTGTCACTCATCAGCAGCATCCTGGGGAGACAGCCCCAGGGCTCTTTTCATCTCCAAATAAACAGGCAGGGACACAGGAGGCAATAATATTGGCGTCCATCATTGATATTCCTTATTGTAGCTGTAATTAGCAATTCTTCCACGGCTAAAGCTCCATCTTCCAGACAAGTGGAGGAGCTTGGCTTGTTAATGTCAGCCCATTAATGTCATACTGACAAGGCTGATGGGGAGAGATGGCTTTAGGTAGGGGGAGAGAGAAGAGGAAGGATGAGCAGGAGAAGAAAGTCAACTGTCCTCCCCTCCCTACACAGCAACCCCATCCCACACCAGCCTCTGCTCTCCTTGAGCACAGGCCCCTAGGCGCACCCCTCATCTGGGGTATCCCCAGACTGCCTCCTTCCCCCATGGCCCTATGCCCCTTGCCCTTCTGTTCTGCCAGGATGGTGTGGACCAAAGAGGACCTCCATGTCTCTGGGAAGACCCACAGCACTCAGCCAGGGGGGCTCCCACATAGCTCCTCCACTGGGGAAGGCCCCCCCTGCTAGGATTATCCTCCCACACCAGAAACTCTTTGCCTATCCCCTTCAAGCTTCCCCTCTTCCTCTCCTCCAGGGAATTCTTGGGTCAGTATCCTCTCCCCCAACCATGTCTCTTGTCCTTACACCCAGATCTCCTTAGATCCTTCACTTCTTCTAGCAGAGGAAGCCAAGCCAATGATCATTCAAAGAGACTATTCCCCGGCCCTTGACATCCCCCACCTCCTGTGCTGCCAGCATAGTCTGGGACTACTCTGAACTAATGACCAACAAATACAGTGGCACCTCTTGTTTCTGGAGTGCTTATGATGTGCCCAGCACTATTCAAAACATCTTATTACTAGCATTCGATCCTCATGACCCTAGAGGTAGATACACTTATTGCCCTATTTTACAGATGAGGAAAACTGACATACAAGGAAATTAGCTGCTTGGGACCACAGAGTCACCTCCCTTCTCTGCCTCCAGCTTCAGCCCTAGGTCATTCTCTGTACCTACATCTCTTCCCCGTGAGCTCCCTAGGGCAGCCAAGGGCCATCCCAGCCCCCAGGACCCAGCCCAGTGGTGGCCTATGGTAATCAGCAAATGAGGGCAGTGGTGAAAACACACTCTTCTTAACTCTCATTCCACAGGCCTCCAAGTCCCCTTCCATCTTCTCTGGTATGAGTGTGCTGTCCCCAGGAGAGCTGCACACTTTCTGAGAACAGGGTCCTCCACCAGGGGTGTTTGCTGAATGAGAGGCAAACCTTATAACGGGGACCTCCACTAAGGGTATATGCTGAACGAGGGGTGAACCTCCAACCACAAGGCTCCCTGAGGCACAGCGAGGCCACTCTGCCCACCAAAGATTCCTCCTCATGGGGCACCTTGGAAGCTTGTATCTCAACTCACAGCAGGGGATTAATAAGGATGTCCACACCATTCATTCATTCATTCATGCAGCCAGCACTTGTCAGATGCTTGGTGCTTGGACCCCAGCCTTCTGGAGGCTCTCAGCACACTGAGGTAAGCAGGGCCTAGCTGCACCCTGGGGAAGCCCACAGCCTACTGGGGTGGAAGCATGACTGGAGGGCCAGCCCAGAGCTCTGAGTGGAGCTGGTGGGATGAGGAAGAAAGGCTGCACAGAGGAGGAAACACTTGAACAGACTTATTAGGGAATAGCAGGCATTTTCAGGCTAACGGAGAGGGATAAGCTCACAGGTAAAAGGAACAACCTGTGCAAAGGCTCTGAGGCTGAGACCAGACCCAGGACGCCTGCCAGGAAGGCTGGAACTGTGCCAACCCAGAATTTCTCCCTTCCTGCCTGGTGTAGGGTGAGGCGTGGGCAGGTCAGTGTCTGTGGGTGGTGTTCCCAGCATGGAGACTGAGCAACTAGCTGTGAAGGGGCTGTGTGAGGACAAAGGACACCCTGCCCAGCTGGGAAGCTGCCTTGGACTTAGGAAATAGATGCTCTGGGCTGGGTCTGGCCATGGGATACCTGTGACCCTCAGATTTCTTAGCCCTCATAGCATCCCTTCCAATGGGCAGAAGGAGACTGAGACCCAGATGGGGGCAGACTTTACCTAGAGTCTCACACGAGCAGTGAGGGATCATAAGGTTTCTCCCTCCCTTTGGCAGGACACTGGGGTCCTCAGCAAGGAGCAGGGCCCCAGCTCTCAGGGTCTGTGGCAGAGGCCAGGTGTGAGCCATGCATGGCCCAGGGCAGAGAAGGCCTGTCTGGAGAGGAGGTAGAGCAGAGGGCCTAGAGCAGGAGGAGTGGGCTTCCCTCCAGACTCAACTCCAGAAGCTTTTCGAGGATTTGGCTGGTCTCTGAGGAAAATTTCTTTCACACACCTTATGGGCACCAGAGTAGCCTGCAAGGGAAACCACGCACTCCCTGCTGGTGTTCACGTGTGCACAGGCCAGTTCACGTGTGTCCACTTGCATACCCAGCTGTGTCCCCACCTTTGTACAAGCTCACACTCATGCTCATGTGTGGATAGGCATGCGTCTGCTTATGCATGTAGGTCTCTATGGTGTGCTCTGTCTGTACAGCTGCGTGTCCGCATTTTTGAAGGAGTTGTCCCTGGAAGTAGAATTCATGTGTACGCAAGAGCCCCGGGCAGACTTCAGTGCCTCAGGGACACACGTTTTCTCTTTCACCAGACCCAGACTCTCTAGAACCTGCTGCTCTTAGGCCTGGGCCCAGCCTTCCTCAGCCCCTCCCAAGGTCTTTCTGAAGGTAGGCCTCCTGAAGATAGTCTCAGCCAGCTCAGAGGGGTGGAGGATCCTGGTGGTAAGCATTATGGGTAGAAGCTGGTATCACAGAGATAGCTCAGGCTAGGAAAAGCCCTCCAGCTCTTTTGTGTGCAAGCTCCATCCTCTAAGTGTCTGCCATGGGATCCTGACAGGTAGGTATCCCACACTGCTCACATAGCCCTCATGACAGGGACACACCTGGGAGCCTATATGGCATTGCCAAGAAAGGAGATGTCAGGAAGTCAAGACCCCTAGACACAAGGCCTTGGCCTTCCTAACAGACAGGCCTGAGGCTGCAGCTCCTGGCAGCGAGGCCAGGCCCAAGGATCCAGGGACTTTCACCTTGTTGTCAAGAGCATATTTCAGCTATTAGTGACAGTGGCCAAGGATTTAGGGAGGATTTCTCTCTCATTTCCCAGAGCTTCCACAAGCCTCCTCCCTTACCACCCCTCTGCCTACCAGGGCTGAGAGTGTGTATGTGTGCTGTCTCTCTCAGTCTCTCTCTCTCTTTCAGTGCTTCTGTGTGGCAGAAGGGAGGGAGAGAGAGAAATCTGGGTCAGTCTCCCAGGGAAGGCTGTGTGGCATCTCCCTACCATCCCCACAGAAGCTTACTGTTGCAAGCTTGAGCTGTGGTCTGAAGGCCGAGGCTTGCCCCCATCCTACCCAGCCTACTAGAGATGCCCTGTAGTGGGACCCTGGGCTGACCCTGTCTGGCCCCTTTCTGGCCTTCCTGTCCAGGTGATCTCACTCTTGGGCCTGAGCATTACCAGGCCCCAGGTCCCACAGTCAGCTGATTGCATGAAGGGTGACAGAAGCTCTCCCCATTTGCCCTAGACCAAACTTCAGCCCCTGGGGTTTGGGGACAAGGGGCAGAGTGGGTTGGAAGGCCTGCCTCTCTGGCACTGGGGCCATGTAATAGCAACCCCACACAGCGAGCACCTGAACAAAGAGGGAGACCCCTAACCTGGGATTTGCTGTGGTCTGGCAGGGCGTGGGATCTGGGTAGAATGCCTGAGGAGTGGGAAGGGCTTTCTGGGAGAAGGGTGGAAAAACAGCGGAAGATACCACTGCCATTTCAGGATGAAGCTTGCAGGCAGGATGGGTGAGGACTTAGCTAAAGCCCTGAGTGGTTAGATCAGTCCCCTAGATAAGACCCACACGCAGAGTAGGGGTTCCTCACACCATTAAGCTCAGGGAAATAGTCACTGGACTGTGTGGCAGAGGGAGGTGGTGAGGTTTTCTCTCTGAACCAGGCCCTATTTAGCTGAGAAAACTTCGTCGTGGGTAATTGCCAAGGTGTAAGCCACCCAGGAACCTTGGAAGCCTCCCAAACCCTCACCCTGGGAGGACACCAAAGTCACTTCCTTCCTCCCCCTCCCACCTGCCCTGGTTTTCAGGTGACACAGTAGACCTTTCCTTCCTTCTACCAGGCCATGACCAGGGGTGTCGAGAATTTTTGTTAAGTGAAGGAATAGACAATTGACTTGCCTTAAGCTGGATGTTAGGAAGGACTATCAGAGGCCTCTGGGGTGGCCTTAGCCCAGAACTTGATACTTATGGAGGTGAGACAGATCTTCAAAAGACCTGTCAGGTTGGGAGGTGGTGACTCTGGGCCTCCCCTGCTTCCTTAGAAGCCACCTGTGCTCAGGAGCTGGGGCAGGGTAGGAGCAGGGGACAGGAGCTGCCAACACAGTGTCTTCCCTCTGCTAACCTGGCCTGACTCAGAGTGTGCACTGGGAGCCCTGAGAGCTAGGGACACAGGCACACTCACACGCATGTCCTCCTGGGTCAGTAGGTAAGAAGCTAGAAAGGCGGCACTCAGTCTGTCCCTGAGAACAGAGCTCACCTGTTCGTCAGTTACTGTCCTGGAGGTAGCTCCTGTCTGAACCCTTGGCGCCTTCTCTCCCCATGCAGAGGTCATGGAGGAGCCTGGGTGGGAAGGTAGCTGGACATGGTGGGGTGTGGGCAGCGTCCTGGGCAGGAATGGTTTGTGAGGATTGAGGCAGACTTGGAGAAAATACTCTCCCTTTTCCCCAAAGAATCTTCTAGACTCTATGGGTCAGCACAGCTATTATCCAGAAAGGGAAACTAAGACCCAGCAAAGGTAGAGGGTTTGCTTATGTGTGGTGAGGGCCACTCTGTCCCAATTTGTACAACCCCATCTGGGAAGGACAGGAGGGGAAAAAGAAGCAGAAGGTGGGGATATCAGGGCACAGGGGGAAGGCAGCAGTGTCCAGGGTGATATGAGGCATGGGGCTGACTGTTCACCCTGCAGTGTTTGTGTCCTTGGACCAAAGAAGGGTTTGCCGCCTGCCCTGCTCTCAGGGACAGTGGCCCAACCTGGGAAATGGACAGTGATTGGCTCTGGGACATATATGGAGCCCTATGTGACCTGGCAAGGCACTGTTATCCCCATTTCACAGCCATGCAAACTGAGACCCAAAGGGAAGCCTGTGCTGGAAGGATTTTCAAACAGCCTCAGTGAGGAGGCTTTGCTTGCTGCCGTTAGCAGAGCCAGGACTAGCTTCTCTTGGAGGGGCAAAGGCTTATCTACCAGATTTCCCAGCCTTCCCTGTTTTGCTTCCTATGTTGTCCAGGAATCACTTCTACAAGTCTGACTACAATCCCTCATGCTTTCATTTCATTTCACCACAATCTTATGCTACCTAGTCAATCCAATTGTCCCTCTGTCTTCTTGGTGCTGGGTAGATCTGGGGACTTGGGCACCGATCCTGCGACATGGCTAGCTCCTGGGGGCAAGAGGTAAAGTTGACCCACCCCAGCCTTTCCACCCATGCCTGTTAGAAAACCCACTTGCCTTTGCCCAGCATTGCCATTCTCATCACAGCCTCTGCCCATCTCATTTCTATTAAACTCATTTGCCAGCCAAGAGCTTCATTTTCCACTCTGTTTGCCCATAATCACCCCCAACCCCATCCCCGTCAAACTGTCCCATCAGTGCCCAGTACTGTGATGAGCAGGCGCCAGGCGCAGGTGCAGCCCAGACCCCTGCCTTCCTCTCCCATGCCATCTTGGGAAGAGGTCTATGCTCTAGGCAGGGGTCTCATTTCTGCCTCTGCTTTTCTCTGCTCCCAAACCAGGCACCTGGAAAACTAGGGACAGCCCTCAGCCCTTAAAGGCTCCACTCTTCACTTTTTATCCAGGCCAGGAAGGCACTTTTCTAAACACAGCATGTATACCCAGTCATTTCATAAAGACACCAACTGAGTGAATTTCTAATTGGCTGGAACTTAAAGGAAGAATGTTGAGGGACAGGGGAGATTGTGAGAGCGGGAGTCAAACCTCTCCCTCCTCCAAGGCTCCATCCCACCTCTTAGAGAGTTCAGCTACTGCCCCCCAAACCATGTCAGGCATTTGCTCGAGTTCACCTTAGAGGGCAGCAAGGACTCTGTTCCCCCTGGGGGCTCACTGATCTCCCAGAAGATGCCCAGGAGGGTAGGGATCCAGGCTGGGCACCCTCACCCCAGGATCTCAGAGCATCCCTTAGAAAGTCCCTTGGTGCAAGGGTTATTGCACAGGGCACCTGAAGAAACCGAGTCTCCCTGTGGCTGAACCTCTGCCTGGTTACTCTGGCCACACCCCTGACTCTGAGCCAGGTTGGACATGTCCCAGAGCCCACGTAGAGGTCTATTTACTGGGAGCCTCAGAGGAACACTGTGGGGTGAGCATCCCCACTTTGCAGGTATGAGGGTGGGAGCTCAGAGCAGAAAAATAACTGTGCTGACTCCTCCTCTCCGGAAGAATGGTCTGATGCACTCCTCTTGGAGTGCAGGGTGGGGAAGGGTTTGTTACATTCTTACAGGGACTTTAACCATTGTAAAGGGAATGTGCAATAACGGTGAGATTCCAAGCCTGCCCCCTTCCCTCTCTCCTGCTTCCCCAGGGCACCCCCTGCTGGAGGAGGCTGAGCAGCTACTCCTAGGCTGCCCAGACCCAGCCCTACCCACCCACCCCTCCCACCCTACCCCAGCCTCTCCTGCCAGCCAGCTTTCAAGGTCAGGCTGCCTGTAATACAGTAATTGATCTGGGAGGCTTCCATTATAAATCTCCCAGCTGAGGCCAGGTTTTCCCGGCCGGGCAGGTGCCACGCCCCAGGGCCCATTCCATCCAACCTCGTGAGGTAATGGCCATTCATCCAGTCCTCTGTGGGAAGGTGGCTGGCCACTCCTTGTTTCTCCCCAGTTCTGTGGGCAGGACCTCAGAGAGAGGTGACACAGTTGTAAACTGACCTCAGCTGTAAACTACTATGTGGTCTCAGGCAAACTACGTAGCCTCTCTGAGCCTCTACGTCAGTGATTTTTAACCAGTGTCCCATGGCATACTGGTATGCCCTGAGAGGATCTTAGGTGTGTCACGAAAATATTTAAAGATCATTAGTTAAATTATTTTTGAAAGAAGTTAAAGCATAGTACATATATTCTTTGTCCACTCCTTTTTTCTGATCAACATAATGTAAATTGCCATGGAAGTTTAACTGTAGGTTCAAGTGGGCCAGGAGATAAACAAAGTTCAAAAATACTGGTCTATATTCACACCTGGATGTAGGTTTGTTCAGATGGCCTTGAGGATCCAGTGTAACAAAAGTATGGGAACTTAAAGGGTAGCCATTGTGATGAGGGCTCCCTTGGGACCACTGCTCAGGGATCTTGGGTCAGGGAGTCCTGCATAGGGCATGATTGAACCTGCCCCTCTCAGCAATTCAGGGAGGACACCTCAGAAGTAGCATTTGGGCTGGGCCCTGACAGACGGCCAGATGCCCCCAGGTTTGGGGGTAGGGCAATGGGACGTGGTGTGCTGGGGGTGGCCAGAAGGGGTCTATATGGAGGCATGAAGAGCTCAGAGGCTTAGGGGTGTTCTACTTGCAAATCTGACCACATCAAGCCCCTGCTGACACCCTCCAGTGGCTTCTGATGCTCAAGTCCCAGCTCCAGAGGCTGCAGAGGCCTGACAAGATCTAGCGCCTGCGCCCTTCTCTGGGCATCTAAGCCACTCACTGCCTTTGCCCCCCAGGTCTCCAGCCTTAATGAATTTTTAAAAATTCTCTGCAGGCTGTGCCTTTTGCACCAGCTTACTCCTTAATTTGACTCAATGACCACAATAAAATTTGACCTTGTAACCAAATAAAATTCCCAGGAATATACTGCCTTTTAGGGCCCATGAGGCCCTGCGTGATCTGCCTCCCCTCCTCTCCCTCTACACCCTCTCTCTCTCAGGGTTCCAGCCCCTTTGTCATACCCTAGATCAGGGGTCCTCAAACTTTTTAAACAGGGGGCCAGTTCACTGTCCCTCAGACCGTTGGAGGGCCGGACTGCGGGCCCCGGCACCAGCCGGCTGCTAAGCAGGACAGGCAGCAGTGGCAAAAATACCCAGTGGGCCAGATAAATGTCCTTGGCGGGCTGCATGTGGCCCACAGCCTGTAGTTTGAGGACACCTGCCCTAGATCCTCTTGTTGTCGGTTCCATCACGTTCAGGGCTCAGCTCTGTTGAACCAACTTAAAGCAACTATGAAGGTGACCAGTTGTCCCACTTTGCCCAGGCCCTAGGTGTGTCCCCCAGGATGTATAACTTTCAGAGCTAAATCCAGGCAATTTCAGATACATTGGTATGATTTGTCACCCTAATTTCTCTCTAGTCCCAACCACCAGGCACGCCTATTTTCTTTTCCTTGTCACTTTTTTATTGGAAGTCCCAGTGTGCCTGTGTGCCTACCTCCTCCCTGGCCTGGAGCTGCCAGAGAGCAGCCTGCACCTCTCTCAGCATGGAATCCGCCTTGCCCAGGACTGTGCATGAGGAGAACCGTGCCTGTTAGCTGGATGCATGGTGAGACACCGACATGATGCTTTCCCTGTGGCCTGGGCAGACTCTGCTCCACTCTGGGCCTTGGTTTCCATCTGTACCACAAAGGTGGGCTCCGGAAGCCTCAGGGAGGGCTCTTCTGGCCCCAGTACCCCCAGCCACAGCAGATGGAGACAGGGCCAGTGTTCTCAGTGTGAAGAACCGGGCGTGTGCTGGACTCTAGGCGGGGCAAAGCTGGCAGTGCAGGGCAGGGCAACACTGCTGAGGGAGGGCAGTTCAGAGCTCTCACCTTCCTAGGCATCCTGCCATTGCCCAGGGGCCATTTCTGGGCCAGGCCATTGGTCCAGACCCAGAGTTGGGGGTGTCCAGAGTGATGGTGCCAACTGCCAACCCCCACCCCCTCCCACCCCCAGGAAACAGATGGCCCAAGCTTGGGCGGGCGGCAGAGACGGGGACTGGCATTTGTGTGTGTGTGTGGTTTTTAAAAAATCTGACACATTTTTGTCACGTCTTGGTGCATCAGAACAGTAAAGGAGGCGGGAGTGTGAAGAATGTTTTAACTCGCAACTTTGTAACAGTTCCAGTTTCTCCGGGCCTCCTCCCCCTCCCGCAAGCCCCCGCGGCGGAGCCTCCTTGCCCATCTGTTCCTAAATCCCTACTCCCTGCCCCCCACATCCACCCGTCCTCCTTTCAGTCCAGGGGGGAGACAGGCAGAGGAAGTGGCTTGGGACCTTGAGAGGACCCTGGGCAGGGAGACAGGGAACCTGCGGAAGCCCAGTTTGACTGCAGACTCATCGCGTGGCCTTGTGTGGTTCTGACCCCATTTGTATACTCCTAGGGAGTCAGGCCCACCCCTTAGTGTTCCCTGACTCTGACATTAGTGGGAACGACTGGGGAGTAAGGCTGGAAGTGGGGAGAATGCAAGAGGGATCAAGACAGGTAGTTTTGGGGTTCAGAGTATCCAGAGAGAATGGCCCCAGGCTGGTAGAGGGAGCCACATTCATGAAGCCGAACTGAGTGAGTCCCAATTTTCACTCCCCTCAGATTTGGGTCTTGGGTTCCCCCACACCCACCACTCCACCTAGCCCACCAGGTGGTTCTTTGAAGATGCTTCAGGGCTTGCTGAGGTCTGGGGCAGCTGCCCTGGGATCAGGGGGAGGAAGGAGGAGCTGGGCAGTACCAGGGACCCTACTTGTCTGTCCTGTGGGCCCTGGGAAAGAAGGCACGATGATGGCGGCCCCAAGAACATCTGCTCCTCAGCCATCAGTCCTGTGGTCTCCAAGCCACCTGGCACTAGCTTCCATTTTTTATTCATGAAAATGCCAACTGTCCTCAAAAATCAGGAATGCACACGGAAGGCTGGTAAGAGCTGCCCTGGGTGGGCGTGGGGAGAGTTTAGGGGAGTGAAGGGGCAGTGTCCCCAAGGCTAGGGCTAGAGCCTAGCTCCTTCCTTCTACAGCTCAGAGACAGGACTGCTGGGCACGTGTGAAGTGGCCTTGGGGTAGAGGGTAGTCGGGATGCCCACCTGCTCCTGTTCCCTGAATCCCTCCACACCTAACACAGGACTCCCAAGTGCAGGGCAGGTGTCAAGGAGCAAAGGCAGAGGAAAGGGGGTGGGCAAAGGGTGCCTCCACTTGACTAGCCAGAGGCTGCCTCAGACTGCTGCCAAGCACAGGAAGCCCTCTATTAGGGCCGGGCAGATTTACCCTGAAAACTACCTCACATCTCTACACACTGGATGGAGTTGAGGGGAGTTCCTACAGGAGGTGGTCTCGGGTGCCTAGGAGGGCAACCTCTGGCCAGGCCAGCTGAAGAACCATCATGGCCCCAGCTGCAGCCCAGACCCTGGACCCCAGGGCCCTGCAGAGCCAGTGCCATGCGTGTCTCACCATATGGGTGCAGGGCGGCTGCAGGGGGAGGAGCTGGAGTTGCCATGAGAACCCGCACGCTGGCATTTCCTCTTTTGGGGAGGCTGAACCATGCTTCACAGGCGGTGTAGGCTTCTGAATCCTATTTCTCTGTGTTTTTTAGGAAGGGAAAAAGGGCAGGAGAAGGGGGTGGAAAAAAGCAAGGAGGGAGAGAGATGGAGTCAGACAGAGGGAACTGGAGGGACAGCAGGAGCTGTCTGGGGCTAGGGAGGTTGGTCAGAGACCTCTGTTCCCCAGAGCTCGGCCCAAGGCCAAAGAGTAGTCTGGAGTTCCCTCTGATTCATCAGGCCTTGGGTAAACCTTTCCCTTAAAATGCACAGCTTTGTGCCCTGCCTAAGGTTTCAGAGCAACTCTTTGGACCTTTCCTGAGTTCTTATCCTCATCTCTATCCCCTGAGTGCCCAGCTCTGTGGACAGCAACACTAGGAGCAGCAGAGGGCAGAAGACTTGCCCTGCTCTCCTGGGCCCAGGTGTGGACAGGAGTCCTTTGCAGACCCCTAGACGGCATACCTCCACAGGGCTAGTGCAGACCTGGAAGGCTGCCTGGAGAACGGGAACTCTGCAGGGGTGGGCAGTGTTGAGGTGAAGCTGGGACGTGTGGGGAGCTGATGGGAGAGATAGCTCCTACCCATCCATCTGGTCAGGGGTTGGGGCATGGGACATGCTTGGGGACAGACAGATCTGGGTGTTGATCTGGCTCTATTCTTCATGCCTTTGGCAAATGAATCTCCTCGAGCCCCAGTTTCCCCATTTCACACAACGAGAGCACCTGCCCGGCAGGTTTCCTGTGCTGTGCACACAGTGGAGAGGCCAGACCAGATCTTAGATGGAGGCTGCTGTTGGTGTGATCATTCAGGATGCAGTCCCCAGCAACAGCCAGGGAGGTAGGGACATGGTTCTGCCCATGGGGAAGTGTGCCCTGAGCAGAGGTGTGGTGGTGGGACCAGTGTACTACTCACCGGGAGGCAGCATTATAGAGAGAAGAGCCAGGTGGCAGGAAGAAGGCCATGAGTGACATGGCAGGATCTTGGGGTCTGGGGGTAGAACCAAGCCTGACCCATCTCAGACTTGGGCCAGGCCAGGGGCTGTGTGGGCAGCTCTAAAGGAGAACTGCTGTCCCATGGACTCTCCAGCTCTTCCCCAGCACCTCTTCCCAGAAACTTTGCCTGCCATGTCTAGGGAAGCCTTCTGGGAAGTCCCTCCAGACCCTGGAAAAGAAGCTACCAAGCAGGAGGCCAGTACTGTGACATCAGCTCCCTCAGGACTTCCCATGTGACCGTGGGAGAGACCCTACCCTCTGGCCTGCTATCTCCCAGTTATAAATGGAGTTATGGAGGGCTGTCCTTCTCTCCTCCATGGCTGAGGAGGAACCCATGAAGGCACAAGCCTCCTTAGGGTACATTTAGAGAAGGGAAGTCTGGCCTTGTTCCCATGGGCAAGTGTGATAGGGAGGGCGGGGGCTGCAGGCCCACCTCTGCCCTGGGTAGTGCCTCCCCTAACAACAGAGCCCAAGTCTCAAGTGCTGCCAAGATCTTTACCTCTCATTTCATTCTTACAATAATGAGGGAAGTAGCATTATTCCCACTTGGCAGCTGGGAAGACTGAGGCTCAGAAAAGGACAGTTAACTTAGCCAAGGTCACCCAACTAGAGGTAGCAAAGCCAGGATGATTGTCTAGGTTTGTCCGGCTCTGGAATCTTTCTATGCCCTCCCCATGCCTCTCTTCTCTGACCTCCTTCAGCCCTCACAGACTGAAGGTCTCCATCCAACATTTCCAGTGGGCTAGTGTGAGGATTGTGGGAGCCCTGGGCTCAGCAAGGAGTTAGGATAAACGGGTGCTGAGCCCTGGGCCCCTATCTCTGCTGTCTGAGCTATGACCATACCTGGCCAGTCTGAGGAGCCCCTGCTTAGGGAAGAGTATGGTCTTGGTCCACACTCTTCAGTGGATTAAGATTGACTCTTAACTTTGCTGTAACTCACTCTGGCTCACCCAGCATGTTGTTTGACCTCTCTGAGCCTCCATTTCCTCATCTGGAAAATGGGGAGCACAGGAGCACCTTACCAGTTAGACTAGACTAGGCTTTGCTGCAATAAAACAACAACCCAACCTTAAAATCTCAGAGATTTCAAACAACTTTGGCTTGTTTCTCACCCCACTGCATGTGTGTGTGGCATACTGGCTCTTCGTTGTCATTTGGTACAGGCTGACAGGCTGATGGCACATCCACCAGCTCAGCATGTGCATCCAATAGTTAACATGGCGGCAGGAGGAGGCCACACTGGGTCTTAAAGCTTTCTCTTGTAAAGGACATGTCCAACTTCTACTAAAATTGCATTGGCCAAAGCAAGTCATATGGCCACACCAGGGGGACAGGGCCTAAAAGGGAAAAGACTGGTATGTTAATGGCCGCTCCTTTAATGATGATCACAGGCATCTGGCACATAGGGATGCCGTGAGCATCCAGTGAACTAACGGGGACAGGGATCCTGGCACTCAGAAGTTACCTAATAAATGTCACCTCTTTTCCCCTCATCCCTACCTCCATGGAGATCCAACCCTCCTTTCCTTTCCTAGCCATCAGATGGGTCATCAGGGTTGGTGGACTTTCCCTATCTTGAGACTGAAGACCTTTGTTTCTAGAACAGACAAGTAGCAACTTCCCCAGGGGCAGGCGGCATGGTGGCAGCTGAGGCAGGAAAAACAGGAAGACACCTTCACACCCAGCTGAGTAACCCTGTGCCTTGTTTAACAAATGAAACAGCAGGCTAGGCGCCTGTGGCTCAATTGGCTAAGGCGCCAACCACGTACACCTAAGGTGGCGGGTTCGAATCCCCAGCCCGGGCCCGCCAAACAACAATGATGGCTGCAACCAAAAATGGCCGGGCGTTGTGGCAGGC
>CAUYQV010124394.1:0-38034 GCA_963574575.1 Galagoides demidoff
GAGGCAGGAGACTCACTTGAGCCCAGGAGTTGGAGGTTGCTATGAGCTGTGATGCCATGGCACTCTACCCAGGGGGATAGCTTGAGGCTCTGTCTCAAATAAAAAAAAAAGAAATTATAGAGTTTGAACTTGATATTACATAAATAAATGTTTGGAAGCAAATTGTTTTGACAACAAACTACCCTCCTGATTGCAATTTAAAAAAAAACAGCTAGAGTAAAAGTACGTATCTCAAGACCAGAGTTTTATAGCTCACAGGCCTCTTTCTGGCCATATCCCAGCACTGTGGAAACATAGCCTGGAAGATTCTGGTTTTACGTGCACTTCTCCCACATGAACAAATTATTTTCCTTTCCAGTTTTGTTTTTTTTTTTTTTTTTAGACAGACCCTCAAGCTGTGGCCCTGGGTAGAGTGCTGCCATGACTCCTGGGCTCAAGCAATTCTCCTGCCTCTGCCTCCCAAATAGCTGGGACTACAGGTGCCCACCACAACACCTGGCTATTTTTTGGCTGAAGGTATCATTGTTATTTGGAAGGCCCGGGCTGGTTTGAACCCACAGCTCAGGAGTACGTGGCTCGTGCCTTAGCCTCTTGAGCCACAGGTGCCGAGCCTCCTTTCCAGTTTTTTTTTTTTTTTTTTTTTTTGAGACAGAGCCTCAAGCTGTCCCCCTGGGTTGAGTGCCATGGCATCACAGCTCATAGCAACCTCCAACTCCTGGGCTCAAGCGAGTCTCCTGCCTCCGCCTCCCAAGTAGCTGGGACCACAGGTGCCCACCACAACACCCGGCCATTTTTTGGTTGCAGCCATCATTGTTGTCTGGCGGGCCTGGGCTGGGGATTCGAACCCGCCACCTTAGGTGTATGTGGCTGGCGCCTTAGCTGATTGAGCCACAGGTGCCAAGCCGATCCTGGTCTCTTTTAACAGCAAATTGAGGTCTCCAATCCTGAAATATGAAACTCTTGGCTCTATTTTCGGGAACGATGACTGCTATAACTAGCTGAGAATAACAAAGGTTTTCTCATCATGCCTTATTGTTATTTGTAGCTGGCTGGTCATAGACATTTACTTAGTGACCTTCAGAGGGCAAGGCCAACTAGTATAACCCTAGTTAACACAACTGTTCTTTAAAGCACTTTGGATTGCTCCTCAGAGCACTGGAGAGCATAGATTTCTTGTTTTGTATGTTTGGGATTATACTTGGGTTTGTGTGAACTCCGAGGATAGGCTGTCCTAATCACCAGAGTAACCACAGGGAATTTTATAGAACTTGGAGCAGTGTTCGCTCAATATATGCTTGTGAATGATAATGCCGTAATTATGGAATCTGTTGGAGCAATCTATTTGTTTATTTCATAAGTATGGATTGAGCCCTGTCTGCTGAGCCCTGTGAAGGCTGTTAGCATTTAATCAGATGTGGGCTGTGCTCAAGTTCAGAGCGGTGAGAACCAACCAACCTGAGAGAAGAACTGATAGAAAGTTAGGATTTCAAGAGAGATTACTTCTGGATAAGAAGATAGGGAATGAGGCATCTGAGCAATCTTTATGGTGGCATTTGAATTTGGATATACTATTTATATCATGCATTGTTACTATTTTTTTCCCATGTTATTTCACAAATTCAGACCAAAAAACTCTCAGGTAAGTATATAAATGACTCCCATCTTAAAGGTAAGTAAACATAGCTTAGAGATGTTAGGCAATTTGTTCAAGATCACAAACTTATATGAGAAAAGAGAATTTGAAACAAGATATACCCATTGCCAATGCTAATGTTCCTCCCAGGGCACCTGCTACTTGGCCTTCTGAATTTTGTCTGCTGATAATGTGGACGTGGGAATGGGCCCACCAGGGAAGCAGGAAAGGTGAAATGTGTGAGGTTGATGAGGAGATGCGGCATTCCACTGAGGTCCAGTGTCCCTGGAAGTGGAGGGGTGCCAGATGTTCCTGAGAGGACCCTCAGGGCCAGGCCTGAGGCTTTGGACTTGATCCTATAGGCAAAATGGAGCTGCTAATGTTTGTGAAAGAAGAATGGCTGGGACCTGATTACCATGGAATCACTGCAGTGTTAGATTAGTTTGGAGGCTGGAACAGACTCATGCGGGACAGAACGAAGCCTGGGAGTGGACCAAGGGCTGAAACATGCCTTCCTCTGCCAGGGAAGCCCGAAGAGGACCAGGCATGAGGGAGGCTCACATCAGGCATGTTTTTATTTCGAATATGATAAAGGTTGTTGAGTTCCCATAAGCTCCATCAATGTATGTTTGTGTGTGGTAAGAAGATGAAGCACCCAGACACACATACAATGCTCACTTGCACACACATGCTGCTCACGCACACCTGTATGGCACAGCTGCATGCGTGTTGCCTGCTCACATCGGGCATGCCCACTCCCAGGCCTGGCACTTGCTCACAGGTATGCACATACAACACTTGCTTGTATACAGTGCTCAGTTGTACACGCAAAATTCATACATGTGCATACACATGGCACTCACTTGCACACACGACATAGTCCCACCTGCACACGCCCATCCACTCACGATGCTCACTCAACAAATGTTCCCATCGATTCTCAGACACATTGTGAATTCACAAACATGGAATGAAGCAGAAACAGCAGCTCTAATGGAAAAATCAAGGTTGATTGCGCAGAGTGGTCTGGGACTTTCCTGAACCAACACAGAGAAAGACTCAGCCGGTGGGACTTGCTGGTGGAAGGCACTAGAACCTTTGCTCAGCAGCCTTTGAAACTGAGGCGCAGAGGTAATTTGTTCAAATATACACAGCTGGTAAGAGGCAGAGCTAGGATAGATTACTAATCTGTAAAACAGGAAATATTCATAAGACTGCCAAGAGAATTAAATGAGGAATGCGCATTTTGAGTGCAGAAAGGGGCGCTTAGCAGGTGCTCGGGGACTGGGAAGTCCCTCTAATTTGCCGCATGAACACACAGTTTATTCCTAGGATGTCAGTGACACCTTAGCGATCTTATAACTTCCTTGCTCTACAAATGAGGAAGCTGAGGCTCAGAGATGGGGGCCCCCTTCTCTGACGGGGCTTTTCACTGACCAGACCGCGACTCATACTTATTCCTGCTGCTGCAGGGCTTCCGGGTGCCCCCACTGCATGCACCGTCCGGGTCGCTTCTTTTCCCCACCTCTTGCCTCATGTGACATCACTTTCTAGCTTTTATGTTTCAGTCTCTCCTCTTCACCCTCCCTTTTGCATTTGTTGACTAAGCCACCCATTTGACAAATGTTCAGTGACTATCATCTGTGTACCAGGCACTGTGACGGGTGCTGGAGACCCAGTCAGGAGATAAAGATTAGGCTTTTGCAAAGTTATCAAGCATTTTGTGTGAGGTTGCAAAATGACACAAAGTGGAATTTTGGTGCTCTCAGGCATGGCGGGTGTCCTGTATTTTGTGACACCCTCGGGTGTGGTGAGTGCCCTGTGTATGGTGCAACGGTGACGCTCTCAGGCGTGTGGCAGGTGCTCTGAATTTGGCCTCAGACTCCGTGATTTGTTCATCATCTCATTGCTGACTCAGTCCCCACAGTCATTCCATTTCAAGACTATTGCCACTTCTCCCCTCTCTCCTTCCTGTCCAAATGGTCGTCTCCTAAGATCATAGGAAGGATCAGGAGTTCTTGGTTACTAGTCTGGAACACGAATACTCAAGCTGAGCACGGAAATGCCTCTACCAGAATTCCAGGGAGCTATTAACAACTAAGGGGCCATTTCAAAGTGATAAGAACCAACTCAAATGGGCTGCCTTGGGGCAAAGATGGGAATTTTTGTAAAAGTCAAGCTAAATTATAACTATGAATTCATAATGATAAACACTGCAAAGAAACTCCCCATCCTCTGATGATCAGTGCTCTACTGTCTACTATGAGGTCAGCCCTTTAAGACATCACATGTAAGTGAGCTACCCCAGTATTTGTGTTTCTGGGCCTGGCTTATTTCACTTGGTCTGAGGTCTTCTGAGTTCAGCCTTCTTGTTGCAAATGACAGTATGTTCTTATTTTTAAAGGCTGAATAATATTCTGTTGGGCACATATATCACAGTTTCTTCATTCATTCATTCACTGACAATTTAGTCTGTGTTTTGTGAACGGTACCTCAGTGAACGTGGGAGCACAGGTGTTCCTTCCAAATACTGATTTTAATCCCTTTGGGTGATGCCCAGAAATAGGATTGCTGGGTCTTATGGTAGTTTTTTTTTTTTTCAGTTTGAGGGCCTTCCACACCATTTTCCACAATGGCTATAATAATTTATATTCCTACCAACAACAAGAGCTCCCTTTTCTCTGCATCTTTACTAACACTTAACAAAACAGGGAAATGTGCCAGTAATTATTCTTAATGATTTTGTAAGAGATTACGTGGCATTTTGAATATGATGAAAGTGTCCGTATTTTTAGAGTTGCATGTACTGGCATTTGTAAGGATAAAGTGGCAGGCCATTTTGAATTTGCTTAAGAATACTTCAATAAAGGAAGAAAACCCTGGGGATGGGATAGGGACTAACAAAGGCGTGGTCTCTGCAGAGTCACACAGCAAAGATGGCCGGTAAACAGGTGGGAAAAAGGGAAACTGGGGAGACTACAAAGAAAAATGTGACAAAATATAGGTAATTATTGAATCTGGGGGACATAAAGTTTTAAAGTTTTCATAATAAAATGAAATAGAAATAAAATAGTACGATTCTTGTTCTTTTATTTAATGAGTTATTAATGTTGTGATGGCCAATCTTAGGTACCAACTTGAGCGGGCCATGGGATGCATAGCTGTCTGATTAAGTATCGCTTCTGGAAGTTTTATTTGTGGTGTTTCTGGAAGAGATTAGCATTTTATGGTATCTGATGGGCTGAGTGAAGCAGACAGCCTTGTCCAGTGCAGGCGGGCACCATCTACTCTGCTGAAGGCCTGAAGGGAGCAAAAAGGCAGAGGAAGGTTGGATTCATCCATTTTTTCCTGATCTCCCTAGCTAAGACTTGGGAATCCTCCTGCCCTTGGTGCCCAGGTCCTCATGGCTTCAGAATCGGAACGGAACCACACAGCTGGCTCTTCAGATCTCAGGCCTTCAAATAATCTCACAGACTTCCTTAGGTCTCCAGCTTACAGATGATAAATCATAGCACTTCTCAGCTTCATAAACATAGGAGCCAATATCTTTAAAATTAAATATAAATGTGTAATATACTATTGGCCCAGGTTCTTCAGAACCCTGAAACAAGTGCATGTCCAGTCTATGAGGGACCCTGTACCAGACACTAGGGATGGGGCAGTAAATAACAAAGTCATGGTCTATGGCAGGGCTTTCCAACCAGTGTGCCATGAGAGGACTTTAGGTGTGTTGTGAAAATTTTTAAAGATCATTAATTATTTTCAAAAGAAGTTCAAAGTACAGGATGGTGTCTGAGGCTCAAAAGAGTAGGGCACTGGCCCCATATACTAGAGGTGGTGGATTCAAACCCAGCCCCGGCCAAAAACTGCAAAAAAAAAAGAAGTTGTTCAAAGTACAGTAAGTATATTTTTTAACCTTTTTTTGATCAATATAATTTAAGTGTTGAGCTTTTTAGGCACTATAGGTTCAAAAGTATGCTGTGAGATAAAGGTTAAACAGTGGTCTATGGCTGATGGGTAGTTAACAATTGTATTCTGTAAGAAAAACAGTTTGCTGGAAATTAACAGGCCAGGGACAGAGGAAGAGCTTTAAGAAAATAAAATTTAAGCTTAGTTCTGGAGGAGGGAAATGATCTAGAAAAAAAAAGCATTTAAGTCAGCTGGAATAGATAATGCAAAGTATTTGGAAAATGTCTGAGAAAATGAAAGAAGTCCCTGGTGTTTGGACAGTCAAATAAATGGCTCTATTTCTTTTTAAACAAATTCCCTGGAGTATTTTATTTATTTATTTATTTATTTATTTATTTATTTATTTTTGAGACAGAGTCTCACTTCATCGCCCTCGGTACAGTGCCACGGCGTCACAGCTCACAGCAACCTCCAACCCCTGGGCTTAGGCGATTCTCTTGCCTCAGCCTCCGGAGTACCTGGGACTACAGGTGCCCGCCACAACACCCGGCTATTTTTTGTCGCAGTTTGGCTGGGGCCGGGTTTGAACCCACCACCCTTGGTATATGGGGCCGGCGCCTACTCACTGAACCACAGGCCCCGCCCCCGGAGTATATTTTTTAGAGCAGCTTTAGATTCACAGCAGAATCGAGAGAGAGGATTTCCCAGATACTGTCCACCTTCATGTGCACAGCCCTCCCCATGACCCACATCCCCTGCCGAGGTGGTGCATCTGGTACACTTGAGGACCTACACACCCTTCTCACCCCAAGACCATGGTCTACAGCAGGCGTCCTCAAACTACAGCCCGCAGGCCACATGCAGCCCACCTAGGACATTTATCCGGCCCGCTGGGTGTTTTTGCCACTGCTGCCTGTCCTGCTTAGCAACCAACTCGTCCCAGGGCCCACAGTCTGGCCCTCCAGTGGTCTTAGGGACAGTGAACTGGCCCCCTGCTTAAAAAGTTTGAGGACCCATGGTCTACAGGGTTCCACTCTTGTGGTGGTTTCAGGCCTCGGGTGTGAGTGTTCCTCCCGTGCCCACCACTCCAGCACACAGCCTGGTCGCGCTGCTCCTGGGCTTCTTCCCTTCCTTCTCCTCCTCTCCATCCTGGCCCTTTTAATTCTCTTCTTCCTGTGGTTCTCCTTCACCCAGGATCAAAGAAACTCTCCAGACAGGCAGGGCTTCATGTGCTCCACCTACTGATACGTTTGTGTCAGAAACCAGGAAAACCAAGCTATTTTGATTAGAACCCTCCAGCTCAGGTGTATGTGGCACTGAGCCAACTACTTTGAATCTCTAACTGCACAACCTATTGGTAATAGGGACCAAAGCTGAGCCCTGGGAATGGCACCGTTGCTAAACGAGATGAACTTGGAACTGAGCGTATTGGGCTCCTTCCACCATAAAAGGGACAAGGATTTATTCTGATGGGAATTGGTGCACATTCTGGGTGTTTGCCTTTCCTATGGGTTTTATCCAGATTCCCTTGTCCGAGGCCTTCCTGAATGGTTGACCACCGGTCTGAGGTCCTACATAGTATCTCATTAACTCAGGGTGTCCATTTTACATAAGGACTGGTGATCATAAGACACCTGAGTTGTTTTACATACTACAGCACCCATGTGTTGGCCACTGGATAACCATAAAATGGCAAACTACAGGCACAGATAATTCTTTAAGGATATTAATAATGAAACAATATTTTAAGAACATCCAGAACCAGCCTCCAGGATATGGTAGGTGTGTTGAGTCAGAAACATCATGGTGCTGTGTTTCCAAAGGAGAAAAACATGTACGTCTTGAAGTAAAGTGGGGAGAAGCCAGCATGTCCTCACTTAACCCTGAGTGGCTTGTTTGGACACTTTGTGTTTACTGACCCTGTAATCCTGGGGTTTATAGGATTAGATGTCCTGACCCCAGAGGAGAATGATTTCACACAGACGTAGCCGCTGTTCTGTTGAACTGTAAGCTATAGTTTCCATCAAGAACTTTTAAGTTCCTTTTGTCCAGGGACCGACAGCAAAACAAACAAAAAGTCATCATCTTAGTAGGAATAATTAGTCTTGCTCACTAGGAGCAAATAGGGCTTCTGCTACCCAAAGATGACAGGAGAGGATGTGGCTAGCACCAAGGTAACCCATTTGGCCACCTCTCAGAATTCCTTTGCCGAATTGTGATGGTAAACAAGTACAGCACACGTATTCAACATCCCAGTGAGGAGAGTCTGGGGCCCTCTTCTAGGCCAGCCACCAAGACTAGCAGAGGTACTGGAGGGAGTGAAGGGGGTCGGGAGTGGACCCAGGGCCAATGGGCCTTTGCTGAGACCATTGCCATGATGGAGGTTGTGGTCCATCCTACTAACTTTCCTTTTTTAAGTTTCTCTGGAATTGTAGAACAGTTGTTCCCTGAATTTGCAATATGAAAAATATGATTCCCTCTTCCCTTGCATCATACCCCAGCCCTATTTGCACTCTGAGCTGCCTGGGTGCCAGGCAACACGCTAAGAGCCCTTCATGTGCCCGCCAGTGCCTTGGTCCCTGCCCCCGCTCCTTCTTGCTTCCTTCCTCTCCCCCAGAGGTCCAGTCCTCCTGGCCCTTTCTAATAAAGAGTCTGCCCTCTATGCTCCCCTGGAGAGTCTGCTTCCCGGAGAACCCTCTGACACAGGCATAGTCCAATATCCTGAGAGTAAACAGCATGTGACTGTGTGCCCTTCATTATAGGTTATGGCTACCCTTTCGGGACTCGATCTATTGTTTAATAATGTTAGAGTTCTGGCTTCATAAGAACCTTGTGAGATAGGTACACAATCCCCATTTAATCTCGGAAGAAACTGACCTCGGAAAACCGAAGAAAATTGTTCCGTTGCTACTGAACACCAGCACCATCTGAAACAAAAACATTTGCATCTGAGTGAATGGCTGGTAGCTAATAATCGGCTTTTAGCTGCGGATAGAATTTTCCCAATCATAAATCTGACTCACAGGTTACTTCCTTTCATCTGCATTAAAATCTAATGAGGCAGCAAGATTTTGCCTTTCAGTCCTGTTGTGCAAGGGAGGGAACGGCGACTCACTCCTGTCCTGCTCTTTCTCCAGTTCCTCCTCTGCCTCCTGCCACCTACAGGTTCTGCAGAACGGTCAGGCAGAGTGTCAACTCTAACACCCTACCTGATTCTCAGTGCACTAAAGAAAACAGGGCTCCGTCACAGACCAGGTATTTTAGAATCTCTCCATCAGGGATAAATGAATGAATTAGCGACTTAAATGTTCTGAACCTCAAGACAAGTGCGGATAAAATGATTTGTGCATTGTAAATCACTCTGCATAGGCACTGACAGAAAAGAAACCTTGAAAATTGATATTCCTAAGCATTCTAGTATTCCTACGCAGTCTCGATTTTCAGGGTAACATGGGGGAATAAGAAGGCACAATAGCGTGTTCAGAATTACGATGAGTAGGTGGTGAGGCAGACCTATATTTGAGTGGAGAATTATTTTCATCCAGATTCACAGACAGCGCTCCAGGGAAGACTCAGCATCACAGGGTTAGAAGGCAGTGCAGAAGATGCACGCTGAGACAGGAAGGATCCAGTTCCAGGGAGAGGGGTAGGACCCGGGAAACCTCACTTCTGCTTGGAGAAGGCTATGCAGAGTTCCGGTGAAGGTCATTGTCAACACAGACTGATTTCCCAGCATGTGCCCAAAATATAGGATACAGCTTTGGACTTTCTGGAAGCAGAGTGTATACCTTATAAATAAGTAGTCTATACGAGCTGAAAAACCTTAGCTTAGGAGTGAGGACTGGGGGATGTTAACAGCCTTCCAAACTCCCTCCCTCCCCGTTCACCTCCAGGGGAGTAATTATTCTCTCCTTTTGTAGGTATTTTCAGGGCTGCATTTTATGGTCCTATTTTTAAGATAGCTCTTAAACCTTAAGACTCATGATATGTCTGAAAACTTGTATCAGGATTTTCAATGTTCTCCACCCATTAATGAACAGGGGAAGGTGCTGAGAAATCCAGAAATAGAGGTTTCAGTTGAAGTCACGTGTCAAAGGAACAAGATTCCTTGCTATTGTTGAGAGTGTGTGTGCATATTCATGCTTAAACACACTGTCCACTTTCCTTCACTTATTGACTTTCATCTTTCTCTGTTTTTGCAAAACAAATGAATAACTACATCATAAAGAACGGGCAGAGATGGGAGTGTGGGGTAGACGGGAACATGGTTTTCCTAGTATAGTCATAAGACAGAACGCAGGGCACCTGTTAACTCCTGAAAGTGAAAAACATCTTAGAGGCCACAAGCATAGAAGTAGGCACCTTATGGCTAAGTTGTTGCTGTGTCCCTCATTTTTATAAGTGACAAAACAAAACCCAGAAGGTTAAGACAAGTCACCAAAGCTACCCAGGAGGCCTTCGCAGATAAGGGACAGGGCTCAGGTGATCTCCACGTGAATGACATGGGGAAGCCTGGTTCCAGTATAGGCTGCACGCAATTTTCTATAGTGTTGAGAGATTTCCTCCTCACTGGATTAGAATAAGAAAATGATTAAAGAAAACCATCCTCAATGTGTGCTAACACTGCCTTTGAGTCACTATTACTCAGCTTACTCTCCTGTACCTCAGTTTCCTCACATGTGAAATGGAGCTGATAATATCTTACTCTCGGGGAGCGAGTTCATAGGTGTGGATTGGGCTCTTTCTTCCACCCACTGCACAAACATGAGCTGTACCAGGCAGCTGAGACACTGCGCTTTCGGGTCTTACCTACATGAAGCTGCATGCCCATAACAGCCCAAATGCAGTGGCCCAAGAGGACATGACAGGTGTTTTCAACCTCCAGGACATGTGCATCGTTGGCTATGGTCACCTCAGGGAGATGTAAGCTCATGGAAGGCGCTTCCAGCCACCTGCGATACCGTCAGAGCAGCCCCACAACCCTTGGGTGTTCACTGGGAAGTCACCTTCACATGTGACGATCCACCTGTCCTCTGCACAGGGCAGTCTGGGAAACTGAGCACAGAGAAGCTCCCCGCATGTTTGAGGGGGGCGCGAATTCCTCTCATTCGGCAAGGGAACGTGTTTATTCTGACCATGCTGTCCGGAGGTGAGGTCAGTTTTATGTGCTCTGCGGTAATGACTTCCATTCTGCTCGTCAGAGAGCTGGTCTGAGCATTTTGGCAGCTGCTGTACCCAGCCTGGTTGAGCTCCTGGGAGCTGGGAAAACGACTAACAGGTAGATTGGGGGGCATTTGAATCTATCATTAGATGGGTCAGAATTCCATATTCCCCTTGACCTTCCTAATTGCTGACCCTCAATGGGGGGCTTTGGGACCCCAGAATCATGCCAACTCAGACCCATATATCCCAAACCCTGAAAAATAGCTGCTCTTTCCCACTAACCAGTTATTCAAGGAAATAACCATCAGTTTCTTTAGGGAAAGGACTGAGAAAATCACCACTTGGGTGATTTCTGCAGATTTACATAAACCCGTAACCAGGTGCTGCGGCATTGCTAGATCATCCTTAGTCGGACGTGGTCCTCTTTCAGCTGAGGTGTCCACAGACTGAACTACCTCGGTCCTGAAGGCTGAGAGGGTTACCAGCTGAAGCCTCTGCTCATTCTCACTGTGGCTGCTATTTACACACATACCACATGCATGTACCATTCCTCGGCTAGCTGCCTGCTGATCTTGCCTGTATGAGTTCCATGGCCTCCTGGTCATCAACAGGAATAGAGTGATTACATAAGCCATGCCTCTGGTCATTAATTGCTGTCCCTCTCAATCTTTGATGTCCTGTAATCCTATCAGCCTTGGACACCAAGAGGCCTGGGCCCTGTAACAGCATCTCCTAACACCAGCCTCCACCTAGAGATGACATCCGTTGCCGAGTTTCCCAGCAATGCCAGTTGCTTCCCAACTGAGACATTCCATCTCTCTGGGAACTATTCTCTGCACACCCCTACTCTGCCTGAGAAATGCATCGGATGATGGATTTTCTGGCTGCCCGGGGTGGGTCTGCTCTAGGTGACTTCTTAGAGTCTTTTGGCTCCTTCCTTTAAACAGTTCTAGCACCTCCGCCTCATTTCACCTGAGACATCGTGTTCCCCTTAAAGCTTACACAGTCCCACCTAGCAGTGACTGTCACCCAGAACACTTTCTGAGGCATTAAATCCCGAGGCACAGCCAGTGCCCTGGATCAGTGCTCACTCAGCTGCACATCCCGGTGTGACCTGGCCCAGGGACCTGAAGATCCATGCCCAGCATACTGTCCTCACTCCTGAGACGGTTTGGTGAGGTATTGTAGCTTCTGTGTAAATAATTCTGTTAGTCTGCTAACATATTTGCATTACCCTAGCTGGGCTATCTCAAGACTTGGCACTGTGCTGGTCTAGTGTTCAAGAGAAGGAGGGCATATGTCATGAAGGGCAAGGTGTCTGCCTCAGTTGAGTTTCTGAATGGACATCAGTAAGTGGGTGGTGTGCTCTAGTGGGGTAAGTGGCCAGTATTATTTAGAGATTTTTAATTGTATCATCTACTTACACCCCCCCCAGCCGTCTACCCCAACCAGGACCCTCCGTTAGGCACAGGACCTCTCCTCAGACTGTGCAGAAGCCTTCTCTGAAGTTCTGCTGCTCTCACAGGTGTGTCCTGGGTTTTGTCTTTGGCCATCGGCCCTCTGGCCATTGAGCCTTTCACTCTTCAATTTCTCCATTTTGCATTCTGCTCCTTGTTCTATTTCCCCTACATCTTCTACGTGCCAAAAATAAAGAACAAGCCAGCGCAAATCTTTCCATCTCCATCTCACCCCAATTCTCCATGGGTGAAAGCTTTAAATATAAAGCTATGGTATAAGAAGAACATTAAACATTTCGTTTACCACAATTGATGGGGTCCATTTTGCCACCTGGCTAATGAGTGACCTGGCTCCTGAACTTCATTCTTAGAATTGTTTCCTAGAACCCTTTCTAGCACCTACCTCCCCTTCTATTAGATTTCCTGTGATGAAGGTTTGTGTGCAAATTAATAATGAAGTGAGAAAAATAGGACAGGAAAAGGAGAGAAGCCAAGTAAGACTGGAATTTCAGGTAAGGTCCGGTGGCAGGTAGCTTCAGCTGAGCACAGAGAAACTCTGGGATTAAGCTGTATCTCAGATGTCTAACCTCAGACAGGACTTGGGGTCCATGCTTCCAGACCACCCAAGTGGGTATTACTCACGTGCCCCGGAGCCCAAGGGTGGTGCTTTAAGAAGAGATGTAACTGCACGTTGGAGAAAAAACCTATAAAATTTCAAAGCTGGGGTTGGGGCACATAGAAAAAGAGAAATGTGCCAGATGCCCCACAGGGACTGGCCTGTGAAGCTGCTCATAGTCCTCGTTTTACCCTTGACTTTTAAGGGTTCTTAGGACATTTTGGATACAAGCCCTTTATCAGATGAGTTTCACAAATATTTTCTCCCAGAATGGAGCTTGTCCCCTCATTCTCTTAGCAGTACCTTTCCTGGCAGACATTTGAAATTTAATGAAAGTTTTACTTTTGTGGATCACGCTTTTGACATTTAGAAACTCATCACCAAAACCAAAATCAGGGAGATTTTCTCCTGGTTTTTTTTTGTTTGTTTGTTTTTTGTTTTTTGTTTTTCCTTACAAGTTTTAGGACTTTGAATTTTACATTCTGGTCTGCAATCCATTTTAGTTTTTATGTAAGGTATAAGGTCTATGTCTAGGTTTGGGGGGGCATATAGAGGTCTGCTTCAGTATTATTGTCAAAAGTACATCCATTCTGCATTAAGTCGCCTGGCTTCTTTGTCAGAGTTTTTTTTTTTTTGTATTTGCGTGAGTTACTTTTTGGGCTCTCTGTTTCCTTAATCCATGTTTCTCTTAATTTGCTGACATCCTTGAGTAGCCTTAGAATAAGTCTTGAAATTGGTTAGTATGAGTCAAATTTTATTCTTTCATACCACATCTGCAATTCTAGGACCTTTGCCTTTCCATATAAACTTCAGAAATACTCTCATATCTACAAAATGGGGTGCTAGGATTTTAAATGGTATTGTATTGAATCTATAGATCAAGAAAAATTGATGTCTTAAAAACATTGAATCTCCTAATCTATTAACATGGAATATTCCCATTTAAGTCTGATTTTCAGTGATTTGTATTTTTTCTGCATATAGATCCTGTGCGTGTTTTGTTATTTCTATTAATATGTAAGTATTTCATTTGGGGGATAGTAAGTAGCATATTAAAATTTCAAATTCTAATTTGAATATGGTATATGGGGACTTGTGTAAGACTTTTCTCTGGTGGCTAGTTTTGTGTGTCAACATGGCCGGACAATGGTCCCCAGATATTGTCAAACATTCCAGATTTGTTAATGAGTATTTCTGAATGAGATCAATATTTCAGTTGGGGACTTCAGATACAGTAAATTGTCTTCCATAATGTGGATGGGCTTTATTTAGGTAGTGGAAAATCTTGTAGAACAAAAGACTGACTCCCCATCCACGCCCATGCCCATACCCACCCTTAAATACACCCAGAGCTAGAAAGAATTCACAGTCTCAGACTTGAATTGCAACATTGGCTCTTCCTTGAGTAGGCCTTCCTGATGGCCTTTGGACCTGAACTATGGCACTGATTCTTTCATGGGCCTCCCTTATACCCCAAAGATTTGGGACTTGCCAGCCTTTGCAATTATGAGCCAATTTCTTAAATGAGTCTTTATCCACGTATCTATTCCATCCAGTGTTCCTGGGGAACCCTGACTAGTTAATATGCCATACTCATTCATCACCAAGAGTTTGTTTATTTACTGGGATTGTCTTTGAGAATTATTTTATTCTCACTATATTGCATGGCCTAGTACAATGTTAAATGGGAGTGGTGAGAAGACATTCTGCATTTTTTCCCAAAGGGCGGGGGAAGTGCTCAATTTTTCACTATTAAGTACAGTGTTGGTTATAGGATTTTTGTATTTTTACATTTTTTATTAAGTTAGGGAAGTGTCACTCCATCCCTTATTTCCTGAGAGTTTATAATACTTAAACATCTTGGACTCCGTGAAATAATTTTTGTATAATTTCTATAATATTTTCTTTAGTCTGATGTGGTGGATAACATTATTTAATCATTCTTCTATGCCTAAAACTACCATTGGTGATGGTACATGATTTGATGCATTGTTGTGTTAAATTTGTTTCCTTGAGAATTTTTATATCCACATGTGTGGGAATTAAGTTTGTTGTTTCCCAATGACAGCCTTATCTGGCTATGGCCTTCTGAGTGTTTCCTTCCATCTTAGATCTAGACTAGACTGGTGAATTGGTACCATTTTTCTTTAAATGTCTGGTAAAATTAACTCACAAATTCATCTGTCTGGTACATTCTTTTCTGAAGCTCACTAAATCATTCATGTTATTTCTCCTTTGGTGAGTTTTAGGTTGCCTTTCAAAAAACTTAGTCAATTTCATCTAAATTATCAATATTGTGGGTCTAGCATTAACAGCATTTCTTTCAGTATCAACGAAATCAGTGATGACCCATTTGTGGTTTGTCAATTTGCGTTTTTCTTGATTAGCCTGGCTAGAGTGCCAGTACTCTTATTAAACTTTCCAAAGAACCAGTTTTTGATTTGGAATTTCAATTGCTTTCCTGATTTCAATTTAATTGACTTTTGCTCTGATCTGATTGCAGGCTTAAATTTCTTATCCAGCTAGTTTTGAGGTATAAGTTCAGGTTATTGATTTTAGACTGTTCCTTTCCTTTCTAATAGATGCATTTCCTATGAGCACTGCTTCTGCATCACCCCCCAAATTGATAAAGTGCCTTTATTTAGTTAAAAAATATTTTGAATTTCCTTTGAGATCTGAGCCATTTGTTATTATAAAATCTTTAAAGACTTTCTGGATAAGTTAGATTTTTAGTTTAATTCTACTGTGGTCTGATAACATTGTTTATAACTTCCATTCTTTTAAGATATCTTATGGCCCAGAATATGATCTATTTGGGTCACGTTTGTGCAAACTTAAGAATGTGTTTTCTACTGTTGTGGGAAGATAAGTGCTGGTTAGATCTAGTTGATTCAAGTTGAATTGAATAGCAGTATCATTTTTATTTTCTATTTAATTTTTTCTTTAACCTTTGATCTGTGAGTCGTGTTGATACTCTCCTATTAGGTCAATGTATCAAGATTACGTCTTCTTGAAGACTTGACCCTTTAGTCTATGTGATGCCCATCTCCATCCTTCTACTTTGAGTTAGCATAGCTACTGCAGCTTTTATTGGCATGGTACATCTTTCTCTGTCACCTTCATGTTAAATATAAACATACTGACCTTTTAAAAGTTGTTTGTGGAATAATGTTGTAGACAGTACTTGTGGACAAGCTGTAGCTGGACCTTGCTCTATCTACCCTGACAATTTCTCTCTGCTAATTGGTATCCTGAGACCGTTTAAAGTGAAGTACTGGTAATGTCTTTGTCTACTCAGACTGCCGTAATAAAATACCATGGACTAGGTAGCTGTATAAAAGAACATCATCCTGTCGTTTTCAGCAACATGGATGGAACGAGAGGATATTAAGTGAAATAAGCCAAGTCCAGCAAGACAAATAACGCAATTTCATGCAGAGATGGTAGAATGATGGTTCCCAGAGGCTGGGAAGGGTGGTGGGGAGAAGGGGATACAGATGGGCTGATCAATGAGCCCCAAAATACAGTCAAGGGAATGAGTGCCAGTAGTTGGTGATAAGATAGGGCCGACTAATTTAATGTTCATTGTATATTTTAAATTAACTACAGAGGGCAATTGAAATATTCTTATCACAAGTATTTGAGGTAATGAATATCCTGATTTGATCACTCTACATTGTATGCTTTCAAAATGTCACACATACCCATAAATACATATAATCTATTGTGTATCCATAAAATAAAACTATTTCTCAATTCTAGAGTTTAGAGAGTCCAACATTAGGGACATATCAGCCCATGGTAAGAGTCAGCAGGACAACAGCATGGCAGCAAAAGAATGTAGAGCTTGTTTTCATAATGAACTTACTCTCATGATGACAAACTCACTGCTACGATGGCAACATTAACCTATTCACAACGGCAGAACACTCCATCAGTTGCTTCATAAAGATCCCACCTCAACACTGTGGTGTTGGGGATTATGTTTCTAATGCATGAACTTTGGGGGAATACATTAAAACCATATCATTCTACCCCAATCTTCCCAATTTATGTTCTCATATGCAAACTACATCCATTCTATCCTAATAGCTGTTAAGTCTTGACTCATTCTAGTACCATGTCAAGTGAAAAAGCAAGTCTTATCTGAATCAGACATGGGTGAGGCTCTGGGCATGATTCATCTTGAGGAAATTCTTCCAGGTATGAGCCTATGAAGTTAACAGGTTACTTGCTTCCAAAATACAATGGTAGGACAGGCATGCAGGGGAAGGGAACCTGCAGCCTCAAGGCCACATGCAGCCCTCCAGATCCAAGTGAGACCCTTTGACTGAACCTAAATTCTATAGAAGAAATTCCTTTATTAAAATTAAATTGCTTTGTAAAACTTGGAGTCAAAAGGCCACATGGGACCCCAAGGCCACAAGTTAAATTTTACCATTCCAAAAGAGACAGAAGGGCAAGAAGGGCCAAATGGTCCCAAACAAATCTAAAACCCAACAAGGAAGACAACAATACATCTTAAAGCTACAGAATAATCTCCTTTGCCCCCATGTCCACAACTTGGGCATTCCAGGATTGGGTGGGGGATCGGACTCCAAGGCTTATGGTAACCCCATTCCTGTGGCTTTGCTTGGCTCAGACCTCCTATTCTGGGTAAACTCTCAGGAGATGGTGTCTCATGTGTATGGAGTTGCATAGTGGTAGCCCTACAGTGGTCTTGTGGGGCTTCCCCCACCCCAATTCCATTAGGCATTGCCCTAATTGGGTCTCTGAGATGGCTTTGCTCATAACAAGTATCCACCTGGGCCTCCAGGCTGTTTGTGACTTTCTTTGAAATGTACATAGACATCACCATGGCCCTACATCTCATGTATTCTGTGCTTCTATAGAATTATCACACATCTGCCTCCAGATTTATGACTTGTACTTTCCAGAACAGCCATACTTGTTCTATTGAGCCACAGGTGGGGGGACTAAGCAGCCCTGCTCCAGAAAGCAGGGAGCAGAGTTCTAAGAGCTGGCCCTGGACAATGAGTCACAGAGGGCTTCCTGGACCCATTTCCACAACCATTCTGCCCTCCTAGAGCTCTGGGCCTGTGATGAGGGTTGTTGGGAGAATGGGGACTGAAGACCCCATTCTTGGCAAGGGAAAGCACCCCCAGAAAAAGAGGAAAACTAAAAAGTAAGCTGAGTGAGTCAGAACAAAGAAAAGTCAGCTAGTTTACATTTAAGCTAGCCATTGCTAATAAGCTTCCTGCCTTTTCTGAAATTCTAGTCTGTTAGGGATACACCTTACAAACACCCCTGCTGGGTCTGTGAGCACTCTGAGGAAAAATGGTCAAAGAAGAGGCTATGGCAAAGACCTAGAAAGATACATTAACTGGGTCATTTCCTGCCTAGTAAACAGACAAAGCAGATACCCATTGTGGAGATTTGCATTTGCCTGGGGCAGAGATCAAGGGAGTAACTTGAGCCCTGAGATATGGGCAGAAGAGCTTATATCCCTTATCACAGAGGAAGATCCTCTGTGGTGCTGATGGGAGGAAAATTCCTCCCTCCCACCAACTCCTCAGAGGAGATTAACACTGGTAGCCTTTTACCCCACAGGGAACTAATGGAGTTTAACACCTCACTAGGAATCTGTGTGTGTGATCTCAAGCAGGAGGCTTTCCCATTAGAAGACTCAGATATCAGATTTCTTAAGGCTAACCTTGGGGTAATAATAACAATAGGAGCTGATATGCTCAATCAGAGAAACTGCTGGTGTCTTTGTTCCCTCCCTCATCTTACCCTCTGGGCAAATAGACTTCCATAAAAGTTCAATGGCGCAAACACTCTGGGCCATTGCCAGAAGCCCACAAGGGGCAATGGCCCCCTGAGCTCCCACCTTTAATTCTACTCTTTGTCTCATGTCTCTTTCTTTACTATCGGTTCTAACTCTATATTTCTTCAGTAGGTTGCCGCCAGTTTCCATGGGTCTTAGTGCACCCTGCTCCCAGGGTGGGACCCTGATATGGGTGTCATAGGGGGGACAGCTTGGAAGATCTGAAATGCTTTCTGGGTCATTCTCCCATTGTTTTGAGGGACAGACCCTGGCTTCCTCCTGTCTAGACTAGTCTCTGTAGCAAATGGATACTTGGCCAAAGCCTTGGTTTATACACCTTTTCAGTCTTTACATGGCCAGGCTGCAATTTTTTTTCTTTTTTGTCTAGGCAGTCTCACTCTCACTGTCACCCTGGGCAGAGTGCTGCGATTTCCTAGCTCACAGCAGCCTCAAACTCTTAGACTCAAGCAGTCCCCTTGCCTCAGCCTCCTGACTAGCAGGCTGCAAATTTTTCAACTGTTCTGCTTCCCTTTTAATTAAATTCCATCTTTAAATAATAATATATAATAAGATGAAAGAAGATTAAGTTAACACACAGATTTAATATTCTGCTTAAAGGCCACTTTCACCAGATGGCCTAGTCCATTGCCCTTAAATACCATCTTCCATGAAGTCTTCAGGCATGAACACAGCTAAGTTCTTGGCACCTTTGTAACAAGGCTCACCTTTCCCTCTAGGTTCCAATACCTGTGCCCCACTTCTGAGTGGTCAGAGTTGCCTTTAAAATCTATATTTCTGCCAACCTTCTGGTCTCAACCAGGTAATGAATCTCTAAAGGAGATGCAAGCTTTCTCTACAGCTCTTGTTTTCTTCTGAGCCTCACCAGAATCTCACTGGTCCCTTCATGGCACTCTAGGGAGTGGCCAGCCTCTGTCCATTACTAGCTCCAAACTGCTTCCCTGTTTTCAGGTATTTGTTGTATTCACAGCCTGCACCTTCTCACTGCCCACATTCTGTCTTTGTTCATTTTGTGTCATCATAAGACACCAGAATGAGTATCTTGTGACGTTCAAAATCAGGACGCCAGCACCTGCTGAGGGCCCTCTTTTGACATTATCTCCTGGTGAGAGGATGAGAGAGCAAGAGAGGGCCAAACTCACTTGTACAACCAAAGTCCTGAGATGACACAAATCCATTCAGGAAGGTGGGGCTCTCACCATCTGATTACTGCAAAAGATCCCACCTCACCTTTTCATTATGGATTAAGTATTCAGTACATTAATTTGGGGGACACATTCAAACTATAGCAACATTGTTTTGCTTTAGTTATTTCTTGTGAGAAGTATTTTTCAAAACAATTTTTACCACTGCCTATCAGTAAGTTCTGCACCCCTCAAGCCCTCCCATCTTGGCTTCTTCACTGTTTCCTGTCTTTGGTTTCCTGCAGTTATAATGTGATAGCTACATATAGTGTATGTAATATCTGGTGTTGTCTGGGCTTTCTGGGACTGTTTTGGTATCTGTCTTCTAGAAATCTTTCAGTTTATTCAAGTATTTCTTCTATTCTTTCTGCAAGTATTCCAGTTATACACATATTGTATCTTATGGAAGTCATCCTGTGGTTCTGGGATTGTTTTTTCTATTTTCTCTTTGTGTTTAGTTTGGAAAGCTTATATCGACCCGTCTTCATGCTCATTAATTCTTGTCTTGGCTATGTCAAGTCTGATGAGCTCAAAGGCATTTGTTTCCATTAGTGTTTCTGATTTTGACTATTTCCTATTAATTCTTAAGTTCCATTTTTCAGATTACATTAACTACCAATTCTTGCATCTGTCTACTTTTATTAGAGCCTATATTAGTCTTCCCGGGTTGCCAAAACAAAACACCACAGATGAGGTGGCTGAAATAGAAATTTATCCTCTTGATTCTGAAGCCTGGGGAGTCCAAGATAAAGGTTCTAGACAATTCAGTTGCTAATGAGGACTTTTTCCACTTTCTAATGAGGGCTGTTGTCCTCATGTGGCCTTTCCTGAGAATACAGAGAGGGCCATAGAACTGCTTCCTATAAGGACACTAACCCCATCTAATCAGGGTCTACCCTTTTGACCTCATTTAACCTTAAGGCTAGGCCCTGTTATGAGTTTTTGTGGAAGACACAAACTTTCAGTTCAAAACAGAGCCCTTAACATGTTATTTTCAGATTTTTGGCAGTTCTGATATCTGCATTGTGAGATGAGACTGGATCTCATGCTTACTTGTCCTCCAGGTCTCTTTTCGTCTCACCTGTGGGCCAAGCCTTGCCTTCAAAAGCTGGGTATGTCCTATCCAGGAATAGGAACTGGGGTCAACATCTCTAGCATGAAGACCTGTGTTAATCAGACTGGCATTTGGGCTTTTGATTTTTAGTGTTCCTACAGGTGCCAAAGGCTTCAAATTCTTCCAGGATCTTTGTGTTTGTGGTCTCTCCTTGTTTCTTGGAGACCCTGCATCTCCTAGCTTTTTCAGTTACGATCATTTTACTGGAGTCCTGTTGATATCGTGCTTAGATGTAGGGGAGGAATGATCCTCAGTCTTCCGAGTAAATGCCAATCAGTTAGTGGGTTTGCTTCTCTGGCCTGTGTCCCCCATGAGTTTCTTCTCATTTAGCTCTGTACCCTAAGAGAGGCAGGACAACTAGAGTGGCTGGCAGGAGGAATACTCGTCCCCCCAGGATCTACAGAGGTGGGCTGTTATGGAGAAGGCTCTGGAGTGTATTTCACAAGGATTACTCCCCCACCCTCCTTGCCAAACCCAAGAAGTAAATCTTTCCTGGATCTTTAGTCTGAGAACCTAGTGGGATTCCTACAGATAAAGCCCAAAGTATGGGACACCCCTAATGCTGCAGCCCCCAAGAGTTTCTCCCTCTCATTCCAGTTCACACTCAGTTCCAAGGCATTTATGAAAACTACCACTGAAAGTTCCTTCCAGTTTCCAGCTCCAGCAGCTTCTAGTCCAGCAGCCAGACCTTGGCTGCAACCCCAGATTCACCTGTCTCTCCAGGTTTCAGGGTGGCAGTTCTGCACATTTAGTTCTCTGGCAGGTATAAGTCATTGGCTTTTAGCTTTTTCTCTCAAAGATCTTGAATTTAATGCCATTATCTTTATGTGCAGGTAAAACCAGAAGTTACAGAAACCCCCACCAAATCTCGACTGGGACTAGTTCCCTAGTACAAGTGTTTTATTCAGGAATCGATCTCAGGAAGTAGGAATTAGGGAACAGAGAGAGACAAAGATGTTATAATTTTGTAGCATTATTGCCACTTCCTTAGACATTGGGGTCTGGCTTCTTGCTGTGATAAATAGTGCATTAAAAAGGAAAAATTAAATATGTCACTTTTTGAATCAAGAGATTGATCTATCCATTGTTCCACATGTGCAAATATGTATATATTTCTGTCAAGTCAAGGTGACAGATATTGTCAGCTGTCCTGTAAGCCTCTTCACACCTGCTGTCTCATTCCATTCTATTAAGCATGTGAGATAGAACGTGCTATCCACCTTGAGTGAGTGAGTGAGGCTGTGATCTCAGGATCTGAGGGTCTTGAGTCCAGCAATACAAGCAGCACAGAAGAAAGTCAGTATTTGAGCCTGTGCCCTTCTCACCAGGGACTCCAGACCCTTTCCAGAGCTGTGTTATATAGCTTCATCCTGAGTAATGCCCCCTTACAGCAGAGCCATGGCCTGTGTTTGTATAGTTGGTAACACTGTGACAGACTACCTAGAGCTGAGCTCCTCTGAGGTAGGACTTTCTAGTTCATCCACTCACATGGTCATTGTCAAGTAAGACAGAGGAGATATCTAATTCCCACATAGATACCTTTATAGTATTAACTGGGAACCCCAAATTTCCCACCTTTAAACCCAAGGCTGGCTTCCAGATGCACCCTTGAATCATTCCCATGTGAGATCTGAACTATGTTCCTTCGAACCTGCTTTTGGAGTCTGACATTGGTCTTGTTATCTGAATCCACTCACTTATGAAACCACCAAACATTAGAAATATTGGAGATGGTGTTAAAGGTGGAGACAGGAGGTGAATGTGTACAACTTGATCTCAACTCAGACATTGCCCTGAGGCTGACTTTTTGTATCGGGAATTTCCATAGGGACACGGTAGGACTTTGGGATTTGTGTGGGTCCTAGAACTAGTCTCCCACGTGTACTGAGGGATGACTTCCCTTGAGCCTTACGGTTTTTTACCCTCATGTTCAATTTCAACACCCCAACTACTAAGTACCCAGCATTGGGAGAATTGCATAAAATATAAGAAACGTGGCCATGTCTTCATCTGGCTTTGAGTGCCCAAGTCAAGATTGTGTACAAATACTGAATGAAATTGTCTGTAGCATCAAGATCAGTGGGAACCACACTATGCCTTCACGGCATCTATATGGCCCAGCGTGTAGGTTATGACGAGGGCCCTGCACTCTCCTGCCCACAAGACACCTGGTTCTTGCTTTCTGTGAGAACTGAGAGCCTAAAGGGGCCCTACGGGCTAGAACTTCACTGCAGAATACAATCCAGCCTATGAATAATTCACATGTAGACATCTGCAGGAATTGCATTTTAATGGAAATTCAGACACATGTTTGCCAAACTCCCCATAAAAGCTTAGTAAAAGTCTGCTGCATCTCTCAGAAGCCCTGTAACTGAGATTCTATAGAACAGGAACAGTATATACCTTGGCACCTCTCCCATGGCGGGTTTAACATAGGCTTATTGGTTAAGTGGCCCCACTGTGTGTAAACAAAGCCCCCAGGGCTATACAGAGAAACCTAATTGTGTGCACTCCTTAAAGAACATGAGCAGTGGGCTGTACTGAGGGATGAGAGTTAGAAGTTCTGTCTTTGAGCAATATCCAGTTGACCCTTGAACATGGTCTTGAACTGTATGGTTTGATCTATACGTGGATGTTTGCAGAATGCCGCACCTACCTGTATAGAGGCTGACATTTTTTTGCAGTTTTTAGCTGGGTCTGGGTTTGAACCCACCACCTCTGGCATATGGGGCCAGTGCCCTACTCCTTTGAGCCACAGGCACTGCACCGAGGCTGACTTTTTGTATCAGGAATTTCCATAGGGACACGCTGGGACTTGAGTCTGCGGGACTTGAGTCTGCAGGACTTGAGTCTGCAGGACTTTGGGATTTGTGTGGGTCTTGGAACTAATCTCCCACGTATATGGAGGGATGACTTCCCTTGAGCCTTATGGTTTTTTACTCTCATATTCAATTTCAACACCCCAATTATTAAGTACTCAGCATTGAGAGAATTGCATAAAATACAAGAAACATAGCCATGTCTTCATCTGGCTTTGAGCACCCTACAATACCTAGCTCTGATGCTTTCACAAAGTAGGAATGTCTTAAATATCTGCAGGATTGAATTGTGAAGCTAGCATTAGCTCCTACCAAGAAGGAAAGGTTCTCATTTTGTATTGGCAAAGCCAGGAGGGAGAGACATGCACAAAGCTTCCATTAGGAGAGGGCTCTAGGCAGTCTGCATTAGGATTCGGGAAGAGAGGAAGCCTGCAGCTTTCATCCTGTACCCAAATTGAGACACTCCATTACAGGCAGGGGAGCTGTGGCTTCATCAGATGGGGAAAGTGATAAAGATGGACCAGCTGTGCGGTCCACACAAGGTGTCCCCTGGTGCTGAAAGGAAGCTTGTGCTGCAGACTGTGCCCCGAGCTCAACAGAATTCATTCTTTATGGGGAGGAGGAAACTAAGCTTCATTTGTTATGGTACAACATTAATTCAGCTCCTTTTTATAGAGAAAAAAATCCCATCTGGTTTTAATTCCAGTTCTGTCACTTTGTACTATGTGAACTCTGGGAACTTATTTCACTTTTAGAGGCGACTGTCCCGCTCACGCTTGCCGGGAGCGCTCCAGATGGTACAGGGCAGCACCTCCCAGACTGGTTGCTACGTGGTAAGAAGTCAGTTATTTAAACTGGAACCAAATTCTTACCCTCCATTTCATCTGTAATTGTAATTAAAATCTCTCAAATTTAATGGCCAAGTCCATACTTAGAGCTATGGGGTTTGCTTATCTGCTCACATTTGTGTGTATTGTAGGCTCTATAATTGGGAGTAATAGATCTGTGGTGTCCAGGCTGCAGTACATAAGTTCAGATGTTTCAAAGGTCTTTGTTTATCATCCCAAAAACCATTAGAAGTATGCTACTTCCTTCCGCATTATAGATAAGTGAGGTTTAAGAGATAAGGTAGCTTGCAGCAATTTACATAGCTCTTCTACCACCAGGGAGATTTTAATTACGTCTCGTTCCCAGTCTGCCCCCTGAAACCGCACTGAATTTTCCCCTTGGGGCAAAGATAACATTAATTGAAATTGATCTTCAGGTAATTTCTTACATTTGACCAAACTGTCAAGACAAGTAAATTCAAACCACTTCTTTCTGAACCAGTAAGCTGTAAGGACAGGGCATCGGGTGTGAAGGCATCTGGAATCAAGCTGATTTTTATGTGAATTTCAAGCAAGATATGTGCGGCACAAGCAGCCTGATTCTTAATGACCTTATGTATAAAATAGGAATATATCTTTGTCTTGGATTTGGGAGGATTAGATCTAGAAAGTATCTTTAAAACAGTTTAGAGTTACTAAAACATAAGAGATGCTATTCCTTTCCTTCTCCATCCCTCATTTTCTTCACAAAGGAGCAGGAATGATGTACCATTGGTAGATGGCTCGACCATCAGCACTGGCTTGTTAGACAAGGGGCAGAATACATAGACTGAAGTCACCTTTTATCCTTCCCCTCCCCAGTGTTTGGCAGAGCCAGAAGGCAAGAGCAGCTCCTGGCTTATAGAAAGCAGCTAGCCAAGTATGTGAACGTCTTTCCTATTGCTCCAACTGACCCACCCCAGCCCCCACTTCAACTGGCAGCAGCTGGTTACAGCCATAGGGGACTGGAGGTGGTGTTGGAAACAGGGTCAGGGTTTGGTTCAGTTTAGAAAACATGTATTGAAGACCCTGCTATTCCTGTAAGGAATCCACAATCTGAGGTGATGAGTATGTAAATAGGTAGCTAAAATGCAAGGCCAGGAAGTCTGGAATTACATGGAAGTTTTGCTGTGGGCTGATCGTCTCCAACAGCTAATAATGGCTTACATACACTATCCTGAACTGGAGCAACTGGTCTCCCATCTCAAACCTCCAGGGAGCATCATTCTTTGACCTGTTCTCCCTCTTGAGATTAGCTTATGGTTAAGGATGGACTAGAAGTTTGGCCTCTTCCTGGAATTCCTTTAGGATCCTGCTGGGATGCTGGACCAATAACATCAGCTCCTAGGAAATGACCGTTTGTGGAGATGCTTGTTATCTGGGCAGAACATAGGGGCAAACGGCTGAGTCCAAGTCTTTCTTAGGTACCAGCTTTTGCTTGATGACTCGAGCAAGGCAGTTCTAAGTGGCTTGGAAGAGTCTGAAGGTCCAGCAACCCCCAGTCAACTGCCCTGATCTTTCAGTCCTCTGAGCATCGCCCTATGTTCTTCCTAGCATAGAACTCCTATCCCCGTAGTGTCCATTTGGGAAGCTCTTCACCTTTTACATTTCAATTCAAGCTTCACCTTCACTAAGTCCCAGTGCTCCTTGCAGGCATTGTCGGTGAAGGGCTCGAGGTGTTGTGACTGCCCAGTCACTTGCCTGTCTGCTCCTATGGACTAGGAAACACTTAAAGGTCACGTTTGTCTTCACTCCTTGGTTCACAGTAGGGGTTCAAGTACTGCTTAATGATATGACAAATGACTATGAGAAAGTTGTTTCAAGTGCTCTAGTTTAGAGTCAGACTTAATTCTCCTAAATTCCCACGTTCTATACTTTGTCACTCAGTCTGATGAGCCAGCAGTGCAGTTCACCCAGTGTGGATGTGTAGGACAAACTCCAACAAGGAGTCAGGGGTTTAGATTTTGACACAGACTACTAAGAGACATTTATATTATTCCTGAGACTTTTATGATCCTTCTCTGAAAGTACAGGCTACTCAAGCCCACTGGTTGAACTGACTTGAGTATTAGAGGATATGAAGTTGAGAATCTAGGGCACCTGCCACACAGCCTTTGGCATAGAAGGCATTCCATAAAAACTATCATCTCATGCAGACCCAATTGCAATAGGGCAGGAGTTAATCAGTAAAGTTACACACTGTATATATACAAGGGTGTGTTTGAGAATCCAATGATCAATAATGCAAGTCTTCCACAAAAAAATGTTGACAATATTCCACAAGTGCTTTGACAGACCCCTATGTTGGGCTGCAGGCTCATTATTTGAATATGAGCCACTAGGCTTATCATAATTTGAGAAACTATCTTTCCCAAACATGAATATCTGCTGGAAGTTTTAGAGTAAATATGTTAAAACATCTATCCGACTTGAAGCAGCAATAGCTTGGTGGTCTACACAGGATGTCTGGCACCTGACAGAAGCAGAGCTAGGATTCTGGGGGTCTTATTGACCACAATCCAAGATCCTGTGCCCCCTTTTTCCTGAGCTACTGACGATCCTATTGTTACTTGGTGGCTGAGAACAGAATGCCTAGCAACCAAAGATTACTATCACCTGAGTCCTGCTGAGGGTCGATAGAAATCACTGAAGCCATTTTGATCACTATCAATTTATAGTATAGTCTGAGGTCTGGTAGTGTGATTCATCCTGCTTTGCTTTTATTTCTGAGTAATGTCTTGGCTAGTTGGGGTATTTTTCCAAGATCTTTAAAGTATGACAGTGGAGCTTTACCTACAATTCCTTTATTAGATATATATCCAGAAGACCAAAAATCATATTACAACAAAGATGTTTGTATCAGAATGTTTATTGCAGCCCAATTCATAATTGCTAGGTCATGGCCCAACTGCCTATCCACTTACGAATGGATCAATAAATTGTGGTATATGTATACCATGGAATATTATGCAGCCCTAAAGAAAGATGGAGACTTTACCTCCTTCATGTTTACATGGATGGAGCTGTAAAAAGTTCTTAGCAAAGTATCTCAAGAACAGAAGAAAAAGTATCCAATCTACTCAGCCCTATTATGAAACCAATTTATAGCTTTCATATCTATAACCTAATTATAGCCTAAGAATATGGGGAAGAGGGAGGGGGAGGGAAGAGGAGGGGAATGGATGGGCTGAAGGAAGGTGATTGATGGGGTCACCTCTATGGTTTATCTTACAAGGGTACAAGTGATTCTTTCTAAAAGTAGAATATAAACATCTTAACACAATAACAAAATGACATGACTAAGATGGCTACATTAACCAGTTTGATGAAAATATTTCAAATTGTATATGAAAACACCACACTGTACCCCATGATTGCATTAATGTACACAGCTATGATTTAATTAAGAAAAAAAAAATGAAACCACTGAAGTCACTTAGGCAAGTTTACTCCCAGTTTATAAAGTATACATTATAATCAGGTGGTGTGCCTGCATGATTTTCCCTTTGTTTCCCTTCTTGTGATTGTTAATAATTACTTGAGGCACCTTGCTTTGAATAACTCAAATTAAGTTATGCATTATACTGCCAACTTGATTTATGATTTTTGATTGACGAGATCTATCACCCACTGCCCTTACAGCCTGTAGAACATGTTTTACACCCTACGGTGAGGACTTTGGTGAATCTCTGGAATCTTTGCAGCCATTGTATCTACACACATTTGCTGAAAGTCCAATAATAAAACCTCAATCCCATCTCCGCTGATTCACCTTCTTGTTGCACCCATGGGTAGCTCAAGGCTTCTAATACATACATTTTCTATCAATTCATTTTAGGGTCCCATTCTCCTATCCAAGATTCACTTGTGCCGATACAACTCAAAGCTATATGGAAAACTATGACACAACAGAAGCTCAAGGGCAGTTGGGAGGGTGGGATTCCTAGCTCACTTCTACAAACGGGACTATTCCTATTTTCCAATCTTAGCTTTGAGGAAGATGGTTTGGCCAAGCCACACTGGAGACATCAGAGCCAACATTCAGAGCCTGAACATAGGAATTGACTCACTGAGGGCATGGATTTCACCCTCCATAGGGCTTTGTCAAAGTCAGAGTGACCAGACTATGTTTGCACATACATAACTATGTCCCCTGAAAACTCGTCTTTTCTCATGCAGTTTGGTCTCATGCTCAGGTATCTCAACATGAGGGCCAGCTCAAAGGAAACAGTCATGGAAATGCCGAGGCAGCCATGGGAGGACAATCTCCTAAGTCCATGATGGAGCTAAGGTCCAAGTCACGCAGGAGACCCCGCATGAGAATCAGGGAGGTGTGAGCTCCATGCAGTTTGACTAAGTGAGCGCATCACTGGCTCTATCCACAATGACAAGGAAAGACTTGGCAGGGAAGTTTCTAGGATGCATTCACATGTTCTTCTAGGATCAGATACTCAAGGATTTTAGCTGTTTGCCTTCAGATTATCCACATGTGCTGTGTGCACAGCAACGTGTCCTGGTCATGAAGAGCTGGGGGAGCATTCCTCAGGTTTGCAGTGAGCACCTGGTATCTACAGGAGGTCACCCCATGTGCCCCAACTGGAAGTAGAAGAGATGCTTTTAGCCACACAGGCCACGTAACTGTTGGCTTCAATATAATTCATTTTTTAATCAAAAACACACCATGGGGCGTTTTGAAGGACACGTAGACTCTTGAAATAAGATACATAAGATGCCAGACAGTGATGTTTCAGTCTTTACTAATGATTCTACCAAAATTTGTATAGAAAGCAAGATCAGATTTAGGTTTTCTGTACTGAAATCCTATCTAGTACTGAGATGGGTCTATCCTACAGTGGCTTCTCCCTTTATCAGGATAATGGCCAATTGCCATTAAGTAATGGCATTTTATAGGGACTCTTGTCCTCTGCAGATGACATAACTCCCCTAGTTGCTGGCTCTGAGAGTCATGTCCAGACATCAGCTTGCTGACCTATGTGGAACAGTTTCCCATTGCATGACTGGGAAAGGTCTGCTGGGGGCACAGTCAGATGCTTCATCTACTGGTCCTGAGCATTGGACATGCTTCTCACTCCCTGTGAACCCATCACCAGGAGTGTCCAGTTGGGACGTCTCATCATTTAAATATCTCAAACACACAATATTCCCTGAGAAGCTGTCCCCAAGTCCCATTTATGTTGCACCTCCTCCCAGTGGAGGACTTAGACTGTTGTGGTCACGCAGTCACTTGCCTGTCTGCCCCTAGAAGCTAGTAATGCCTTAAGGGTGGGGGGGAGTCACTCAGGTACTTAGTCTTTGGTTCACACGAACTCAGACTTTTAGTGAACTGATAAATGACCCTGAGTAATTGCCTTGACATCCTGTGCTCCAGAGTCAGACTTAACCAGCCCACCTCCCCAGTGGTCACCATCCCACACATCAGTAGCATTGTTTTTAATCCATTTGACTGGGAAAAATTCTAACAAGGTATCAGGCCTTTGATTTAGATGAACTCAAAGAGGAGCAATTTCTTGTTTATACAATTTCTCTCAATCTCATGAACCTCATCTGAAAAACATGGTTCTTATGCACCCCACCCAAGTGAACCGATTCTGTGTCTGTCTGTACATGAAGCTGGACATCTAGGTTACCTGGAACCTGGTGTTCATGGAATATCTTCTATGTCACAGCCTAACTTAGCTCCTATGAATCCAGATTCAAAGGCAGAATAGGACTTAGTGAGGTCATAAACTTTCTTTTTTTTTTTTTAAATTGGGGGGGGAAAGGGTTTTTGGGGGTTTTTTTTGTAGCGACAGAGTCTCACTTTTTCACCCTTGGTAGAGTGCAGTGGAGTTGTTCCAGCATCCTCCAACTCCTGGGCTTAGGCGATTCTTCTGCCTCAGGCTCCCAAGTAGCTGGGATTACAGGCGCCTGCCACAATGCCTGGCTATTTTTTGTTGCAGTTTGGCCGGGGCTGGGTTTGAACCTGTCACCCTCGGTATATGGGGCCGGCGCCCTACTCACTGAGCCACAGGTGCCTCCCCATAAACTTTCTATATAAATATTAGGGCATATTTATTATTTTGTAAGAAGAATTCCAATGACTAGTAATACAAATCTTTGACAAAAAAATTGACAAATGATATGGAGTGCTGAATGAAAGCTATTTCATTCATGAAAATCTTATTTATCAAATGCTTATCCTGTACTTGGTATTGACCTAGAGATACCAGGTAAATTATTTCCTAGTAGTATCTTAAGATTAGCCTATTTTTATAGGTGTGATATCAGATTCAAAAGTGTTAATAACTATCTCAGCAGGTGTGGGGCTGGTAAGCCCGTGAGACACCTGGAACTCAAGATAGTTAAGAGTTGCTCTTCAGGATCATTATCTGAATGAGACACTCGGCTTAATGATTTCAAAACCTATGTAGAAAAAAAACCACTAAAATTTGAATTTTTAGAATTGTCAAAGTGTTCTAACTACTCAAAGCAATATAAAGATTCAATGCAAGCCCTACCAACATCAAGGATTCTTCTATAATGGAGGCAAATGCCACTTTTAACTTCCTAGAGCAGGGGTCCTCAAACTTTTTAAACAGGGGGCCAGTTCACTGTCCCTCAGACCGTTGGAGGGCTGGACTACGGGCCCCGGGATGAGTCGGCTGCTAAGCAGGACAGGAAGCGGCAGCAAAAACACCCAGTGGGTAGATAAATGTCCTCGGCCGGCTGCATGTGGCCCGTGGGCCATAGTTTGAGGACGCCTGTCCTAGAGGTTGGCCACGTGAGCTACAAAAGGTGGGAGACAAGTCTCCAGAGTATTTTCTTAGGCACGCCTGGGTCAGTCCTGACTTGAAGATATTATCACAATCTTCTGTCAAGGAAACTCTGACATTAAAGGCTCACATGGGCACTGAGCTGTCCTGGACGAGGCATCCAGACACGCCATGCTTTCCTTGCCCTCTTCCATATAGCAAGTCTTACATTGGCCTGATGGATGTCATTCCAAAGAAATACCAAGTGTTACTTTCCCCAACTCATGCCTAATGGCAGTTTGGTTTAGATTATCTAACTGGTTCACTCCCCCATTCCTTCCCAAACACTACCTCTCCCTAAGCTGTCTGCAGTTCTCACATCTCAGTTCCTGGGTAGTTGAAAGAGCCTCTTCCCTCTGACTTCATTCTTTCCATCACAGAGAAGCACATCCGTTCGGAGAGTAGCCTCAGGGAGCCCTAAGTCTGCACACCTGACCCTGCAAACCTGGCTGAGTCCAAAAGAGAAGCGCAAGATTCAGCCTTCCTCCTCCAGCCTTGCCCAGGAGACCAACATTCACTTTCTTTTTGATAAAGGATTCAAACATTTTTTAAATCTGAGATGTCTTCTCCGTTGTCAGTATTTTTACAAGCCCTTTTCTAAGTCCGGTTACGTGGCAAAAAAACAGAGTAAGTCTTCCTTCCTCTCCAGCCACAATTTCATTCCTTGATAGAGTCTTTCAGGGGCCTCTGATCCTCCCTGCCAGGTGTCTCAGTTCTGGAAAGAAACCAGACACTTTGGACCTGAGCTGGTTGTCAGTGGTTGTGTGACCCTTAATATCAAAGCGATCATTGCCCACTAACAGACTGCTCCTTTTAAATCAGTTCTAATTCAGGCCCTGCTGCTCCTGATCTGCCTACTCAGCTGTGAGATTCCTGGAGAACGTGTCAGGTAAGATCGATGTGAGGCCTAGCTTCCTGCTCTGGTCCACTTGCAGGCACACAGCTGGCCAGGCCAACTAGCGAGATAGGAGTTTCTGCACAGCCAGCATGTGCAGGAACCTTTGAGAAAGAAACCAGGAGCAAAGGCTCACAGACATCTACAAATGGCAGGTCCTAAATATCATAAATTTATAAGCTGAGACTGGAAAAAACCACAGTTGAAGACATCACCATCAAAGCCCTGGAGAGCATCCTTAGTCCTGAATTTCAGCACAGCTGCAGCAGCCTGGGGGAAGAGAGGCATTGGATAACAGGACTTGACTCATGGACACTACTTTGTGCCCATCAAGCCTGTGGAGGTTTCACATCCAGCAGTTGAAGGAACCACTGAGCCTGTTGCAATTGCTGCAAAGATTTCACAGACGTGAGAGTCCAGAGGAAAACTCCCATCTGTCTCAGCTGACCCACCTTCCTGGAAGCCTCATGGGATTCACAGGGTCCTTTTTCAACATCCCCTAACATGATTTGGCTTAGATTTCCCAGAGGATAGATTCCAGATGAGACACTTCTCGCCTTTCATTCCTCAGACCCTCAAACATTCTATTCAAGGCTCACTCCTACCAGACACAACTCAATTATAAACCTCAAGGAAATTCTGGTTATTAATGATCCAAGAGAAGCTAAACGTTAACCTAGGGGATGGTTTGGCATCATTCTTTTAAATAGCGATTTCTGTATTTCTAGTTTTCAGCTTTTGAACAAGATGGTTAGATCAAACCACCCCGAGAACATTGGAGCCAACATTTATATCCTGAGCCCAAGAATTCTTTCACTCTGGGCAGGGGTCGTACCCTCAACGGCACCTGGATCTTATCCCTAAATTCAGAATCACGAGAATGAGTATATGTATGTGCATTTGTGACACCTTCCTGTAACTCCCTACACTCAATTCTCATCTGACTCAGAAATCCCCTAACACTTGACAGTCAATGTTGCCATGTCAGTGCAGAGAAGCCCACACTAGAACATAGTTTTGGAAGTGATGGTTATAGGGCTCAATTTACACACTAGACTCCCACAATAATCAGGGAAATGGGACCTTCCCACAGCCTAAGTATCACTTGCTTCTGCAGGTGTCCCCAAAGTTTCCATACATAGGCAAACTTAGAGTCACAGTATACATCCTGTAGGTAGTACCGTCTCTTAAATGGATACTTTATATCTTATTTTCAACATGGCAAGGCACTGCCCTCCTTATGGTATCGGTGTACAGAGAGGGTCAGATCAATAGTTTCCACTTTCACAGATTGGCCACAACAACCGTAGAGAAGGGTCTGCGAGACGCCCTGATCTTTCCCCACTTGACTTTTACTTGTGAGTCTACTGAAAAGCTGTGGTGTACAAGGAAAAGATTAGACACTTGGATCATTTAAAGGAATGCATTCATAATGCAGGAACTGGTTCCTTGGAACGTGATCAGCATGATCAGGGGAGACTTCACGCAGACTTGGAGAACATATCTTGTGACTATTTTGTAAAATTCTGCAATGAATATATTGTAAGTTAAGGTACACTTAGCTGTAATTTTCCATCTTTCATATGTATGGTGATTTCTTTTGGGACACCCTGTAGAAAGGTCTGGAAAGTTTTTTTTTTTTTTTTAACAGAATTGTTTTCTACGAAGGAGCAGAGTCTTTCTCTAGGATCATATACCTGTAACTACTGATTCCTTTAGGTCAACTCATGGAGGTGCTATCTCCAGCATCGCAACCTGGCTCTTGGATTCAACACAGCTTATTCATGTGAAGATGCCACAAACCTGCCCATCACCCCAGGAAGGGATCGATAAACTGTGCTATATGTATACCACGAAATACTGTTCAGTCATAAAAAAGCTTGGAGGTTTTATATCTGTATATTTACCTGGAAGGATTTGGAGAACATTTTCCAAAATATCATAAGAACGGAAAATCAAGCGTCCTAGGGACCCAGTACTCAGTTGAAACTGGTAGATTAGCAACTACAGGCCCACATGACTCAAGAAGGGAGTAAAGGGACTTGGTAAGTTCACACCTAACAGGTCGGTGCGCAGCAGGCATAGGGCACACTCCCTGGGTGAAGGACAATTACATCTCGGACTTGCCTTTACAAATGTAAGCAATTAACCAAATTGTAGGTACCAATCTGAAAAAAGATGCCACAAGGCCTCTCCGCAAAAGTCATTTCTTACTTCAAAAAGGAGTAAAATGCCAAACTAATGTTTTTCAGTCTCCATTAAGGATGGAGCCCAGCAGCCCTCCAACAGGGAGCCAAAGATAGAGGAGTATCCACTAGGGCACTAAGGGAAACAGTGCAAAGACGACCAAGCCACGGTCATGGGGAATTTCCCTGATAACCTTCAGCTTTGAATTGGTTCCAACTGACACGCTGGCTGGTCCACTGGATTCACAGTTCCCCGTGCTCCAGTTAAAGCCAACCCTGAATCCTGACATTTCCTGTGTAATGCCATTTCCAGCTAACTTCTGTCACCTGAGATTTACCAACTCTCTGGACATGCCCACACTCAAGCTCCGGACTTACCAGACTGCCACTATGGGTGTTGATTTTATCTCAGTGGTGTCCGTCCTTGGCTGGCCATGAAGACCAGGAGGACAAGTCCTTCATTCTCATGTAGTACCGGCTTCTGATTTATTTATTTATTTATTTATTTATTGGAGGGTTTTTTTTTTTTTTTTTTGGCTTTATACATTTTTTTTTTTTTTATTGAATGGTAACTATGTACATTAATGCACTTCTGGGGCTGGCTTCTGATTTAAACACCTACCTTTCATATTCCCCACTCTTCGGTGGAAGAGACTCACACCACACTGCCCTGGTGTTGTCACACCTGACTTCCCTCAAGCCCTGGCCCTCTTCAGTAGGCCATCAGTGACCATGTCTGCCAACTGTCTTTCCCAGTGAAGACAGGCAGTGTGGGAAAGTGCCACTTCACTGGTCTTCCCTGACGTCCTCCAGTCAGGAATCTGTCAGGTCCTGCCCATACCTGCTGGAATTAGAAATACCACTTTCTACACGGAGGCTTGCCAGTAGCCTCGTTACAGGGGGTGGGGCAGGGGAAGGAGTAACTCCAAGAATTTGGATATCTGAGTCTGGACCCACACCCAACAGTTCACTGTTGCGTATTAACTATCAGCCTGGGAAACGAGGACATTACCTTTGTGCTTGATTTGACAGAAGAGAAGTAAATTATACAGCTGTGGTTCCTGCCTGATTCTTAATCAGTAAACGCAGGTAAGCTGCCAGGGCTCCCTGGTCCTACTGTGAGCCACTTAAGAGGCATTTGCCCACAGGGTGCAGCCGCAATAGGAGGCTGGTGAGGTCAGAGAAAAACTCAGACAGTACAAAGAAGCAAGGCTGCATTGAGTCTGGATTTCAGATCAGTATAACAAGCTAAGTGGCCTGATAGCTATGAAAATGGATTACCCAAAAACGGGGAATTAGAAGACAAACCAACACACACCGAGGTCAATCTACAAGGTACAGGAGTGGCCAACTTTATTGTTCTCTGCCACAACTTGGAAGAGTTGTCTCAGGCCACGCATTAAATACACAAACACTAATGAAAGCTGATGAGCAAATAAAAGGTCCTTGTACATTTTTCCTGATATCCAACTCCATAGATAAGCAAAAAAAGTCCTTACAAAATCAGCGCATGGCCCACTGGTCACAGGTTGGACACTCCTTTCATTTTAACACACAGAACAAGTTAAGTGAATCTGTAAAGTGGATCTTCAGATAGCAGAGACTCAGAGTCCTGCTAATTTAGGGTGTCCATTGAGTGTCCCTTGGCAGGTGATAGTTCAACTTTATTTGCCAATAAGACCAAGCAGACAATCCTATCCGGTGAAGAGCAAAGAAGAAAACCAGCAGCCATCTCTGTACACCCCTGCTGGTAAGCTCCCTGCAAAAGGGAAGCTGTGCTCTGGAGGAAGGGGCTCCGTCCTGGGGCGCCAGCCCACACCATCCTGCAGCTCTGGTTTCTCAGCCATATCCTTTGGTAGCAGGGTCTGTAGGCTGGAAAATTATTAGTCCCTTGGTTGAGAGGAGTCACAATGTGAGTTTGTGTCACACGCACCCACCTGATTGGAAACCTTGGACCCCATCCACACAGTTGCTACATTGGAAACAACCCTGCCAGGAGGAGAGAGCATGGCTTGGGGCAGACAAGGCCTCACGCTTCCCAGGCTCCCAAGTCAAGGACTCTGCCTGGCCTGCTGTTAAGCCACAGAATGTTCTTGACATCAGATGATGTCCAGTTGCCCATGTCCTGTAAGAACAAGCCCTTCTGGAAACTGCCAGAGCACTTCTGCTACATAGATGGTCTTTGCATTACAGCAAGATGCTACTTCTGAAGACTCAAGCCCACTTTTTCCAATTTGAACTCTGACCTTTTTAGTGTCTCCTGGTTCCTCCAAATACTATGTTTTCTATCCAACTTTGTGCTTAAGTGTTAAGCAAACTTCACATAAATCGACTTCAGAAAAAATGACTTGAAAGCAAAGAAGGGGGCAAGTGAATTGTGACTTTTACTCAATTCAAGGAGGCACACTTGCTGTGCTCCCAATTCAAGTCACTCATCTGAGGACAAAGTTTCAGAAACATGGTCGGAAAAGTAAGATCAGCAGTGGATGGTTTTGAGTGACCCCCACTGGCTTCAGGATTGAGAGTCCAGATGGAGCAGGATGACCAAGCCTCTCCCATCCTCGGGGTGTCTGGAAGAAAAGATGCTACTGACCCGTCCTGGCCTCTGCACTGCGTGGGGCACACATGAAACCCTCAGCTCAAGAGGCCAGCATCTCAGGCACAGGCCCGCGGATAACTTTCACCGCCCACCTGCATCTGGGGAAATGCATTGAGCACAGCAGAACTGTGGTAACATTTATCCTAAACTCTGCAGCCCGGCACAGACCTCCACAGAAGCTGTGAGAGGACAGTCTACATTACTCTCTGAGGCAGTGCGGGGCCAGCCCAGACATGAGGAGCTTAGCAAAGTCTTGTAAAGAAGAAACACCGGTATTAAAGGCTCGGATACTCACTGCCCTGCCCTGGGTAAAGGATGCTGCTTCTTTCCCTGTGTCGTTTTTCACACATCTTACCTCATTTTAACAAAAGTTAAGTGCTGCCACCCGCTCCCCACACCCACTGGCAGAGGGGCTAGTGCACATTTGGCTTAGCCAGGTGTGACTCATTCAGTGGACCCCTTCCTAAATGCCTCCTCCCTAAGCTGTCCATTCCCTCACCCTGTTCTGTGAGGACTCAGGAGAATTTCTGCCCTCGTGCTCACCATGTAGAACCACATCTGGACTAGGGCTGAGATGCCTCCAAGGAGTACTGAGACCACAGACCTGACCATGAAACCTGGGCAAGACCCACAGGGAAGTGCAGGATTCAACCCCTCACTGCTCACACTGCCACAGTGGACAGAGATGTTGTGTTTTTTTTTTTTCATTAAATCATAGCTGTGTACATTAATGCAGTCATGGGGTAAAATGTGCTAGTTTTATATACAATTTGAAATATTTTCATCAAACTGGTTAACATAGCCTTTGTGGCATTTTCTTAGTTATTGTGTTAAGACATTTATATTCTACATTTAGTAAGTTTCACATGTACCCTTGTAAGATGCACCATAGGTGTGGTCGCACGAATTACCTTCCCTCCACCCATCCTCCCCCCT
>CAUYQV010124396.1:0-21347 GCA_963574575.1 Galagoides demidoff
ACTATTTGGTGAGCTAAATGGCTCTCTGAAGGCCGGAAGGAGTTAGCAGCATAGCTTCCGAATGTCTGGCATGTGGCCCCTGGGAAGAAGCACCAGCCATGAGTAACCCAGCATCCCAGTTACCCAAGGCCTCTGTTGCCGATGTCCATAGGCATTTCAAAGCCCTGATTTTCTGTTGGTTCTGGGTTCTTAGCCAGACAGTTAAAAGCTCATCAAGAAAAAGAGATATGAAAAAAAAAAAAAAAAGATACACACACACACAAAAAAAACAGGGACATATTGATTTCTGAAATCCTCCTGAGTTTTTCTTTGCTGTGGTTCTGTCAGCCTGTGATGAGATTGCTGTTGAGCTTGGATTGATTTTTGTCTTTCAAGACTCAGCACAAAGCCTTCCATCCTGTGGGCACTCTCTTCTACCCTCCCTTTCCTAGTAGAGTTGACCTTCATCATTGAGATTCGCCTTTACCAGTTCCTACCTTTTCCAGCCTCTGTCACGTGGAATTGAAGCCACTTCGTGTCTCTGTCTTTCCTAGCAGACTGTGAACTGCTTGAAGACAGGATCTGTGTTATTTTCACCGTGCTCAAAGCAGGGTTGTTACACCAGTAAATAGAGTCAAGTTCTAAACAGGTGGCGAGAGCGAAGGTCACAAATTTATACCTAGGACATCTTATCTGATAAAACCTGGTGGTGAAGATACATTATCCTCTCAATGGAGCCGTAGTGTTGAGTTTTATCGACATCCATGTAAGTGCTCAGAACTCAGTGACTTTCTCCAAGTGTGAAACTAATGGCTTGTGCAGAGCTTCAAGCATGTGGAGACTGCAGTTCACAACATGTGGAAGGGCCAGCTAGATACACCCTGGAATGCACTGCTGCTTGGGAAACTGGTCCTTGACTCCTGTAAGTTAGTGAGCACAGCCCTGCAGGTGAAGGTGGAGAGATAGACGTCTTGACATTCCTACATAGCCCTTTCCTTGCCCCCCAAACATGGGAAAGATAGAAAAGTATTTTCCGATAAAAAAAGTATTTTCCTGAATGTCTGGAACAAGTAAAAAATATATATTAATGGTGCCAATTGTTCTTTTAGTTTCTATGGAATAACAAGCCACACTCAGGTTAGTTCCCATTTTTAAAGGGCGACATCCACAGAGGTGCGTCTTTCGGAATAAAGACACGATTTGAACTGAGCAACTTCAGTAGGCATCGTTTGGTTGATTACCTAAAATGGAAAGCCTCAAACTTCAGGATACGAAAGCTGTTTGTCTTTGCAAAATTCACTCCTTGCTTAGTTTCGATGCCTCTAAAGTTTCTATATCAAAAAGATCAAATTGAGTTTGAAAGTCTGTACCCTAACTAAAGTTGGATGGGGTTTTTTTTTTTTTCACTTTAAAAATAATCTCTTTTGGTGACATCCTTATTCTTTTTATTTTTTTTTATTTTCAGATTACTATAAGGGTATGAATATTGAGGTTACCTTGTTTACATTTACAAGGTAAAGTTCAAGTTGTAGGGGAGCCCTTCACCCAGGGGGCAGGACCATCCTCACATTGCGCACATTGGGTGACACTTTTACTTTTTATATACCCTCCCCAAATAGCCTGGCCTTTTAATCTTATGGTTTCTCCCCACTTTTTATTGCATATCTTCCCTATTTGATCTGACTATTGGTTTTAGTTCTACAAATTTTCTTTTCTTTTCCAGTTATTATCATTTTTTTAACCCTCCTTGTATTCTCCCCCCTCTCTTCCCTCCACTATTTTAACATACCTTTGACTTGTTTCATTTATTGCTTTCCAAAATCTTGATAATTCATTTTCTTTAGGACTCATTCTGTCTGTGAATTATGTTGTCGTTGTCGGTAGACAGAAGCTGCCTATGTATGGGTTGAACAAGGAGGAAGTTCTACCTGATAGTCCCTGGACATGGGGCCAGTCCTGGCTCTCACTTCAACTTCCCTTGTGACTTTGTGTCATTTCATCTCATTAGGTCTTAATTTTCTCATCTGTCCCTTCAGGCTAATTAATACCTGTCCCACATTCCCTCCCAGGCTTGTTGGGCAACTCAACGGCACTGAGCTTCTAAATTCAGCTCGAGAAACATGCTGTGATCTCCTTGACTCTCATGTAAAGTAGTTTTTCAAGAAATTCTTCAAATTAATTTACTCCCCACCCTCCACTCTCGTCCAAGAATGCCAAGACAGCTCAGTCTGTTTTCTCTTTTAATATTCAAAGAAAAGATCAAGCAGCTTCCAGACGGACAGGAAATGGCCAAACTAGTCTTTGTCTTACACACTGAAGGGATCTCAGCGTTCAGCCCAGAAGAGGCAGCTTTTCTGTCTCTTCATGCTGGGGCCCAGGAGAAATACAACGATTACACGTGTCCACTCTGCAGATGTGTCCTAGGCCTGAACAACTGGCGGGTGCATTTGTTATCAGTGTTGGTGAGAGTTGGGTGGACCACGTGGGTGAAGGGGTCCACAGAGGAGCTCCAGGACCAAACCAGGTTCTAGTGTAAGAACTTCAAGGCCAGGCTGGTGTCAGATAATGACCTTCTCAAAGTTAGTAGGATCATTTTCCTTCTTAGAAAATTCCATTGAAATAAAGCATTAGGAATCAGTCCACATGCAGGCATTCGGTAGATTATGAAGAGGGAGTTTCTTCCCCTCTATCCCGTCTTTGCCTCCATAAAGGAATAAGTTAAAAAAGAAAAATTCTTTTAAAAAAAAAAGTCTTACTGCTCAATAAATCCCTGTGAAAGAAAAAAAAAAGAGAGAGAGAGAGAGAGGAGGGGGGGAAAGGATGCACATTAGTCTTCCATTAAAAATAGATCAAAAAAGTACCCAAAAGAGAAAACCCCACAACAATGAAATAAATTAGGATGATACAACTGGAGGCCTGCAAATGAGTTTGCTAAATGTTATATTTTCTCAAGCCTCTTAGATTTTTAACTTCCTGTTTCTGCCTGAAGCAATAAAGGCAGGAACACTGTCATTAGCTTCAAAAACCATTTTTTTTTTTTTTTAGCTCCTAGCTGCATTTATTATTTTTCTCTCCCCGCCCTCAGCTGTATCCCTGCATTGATTTCAAGCAGGTGCATCTCGCCCTGGCGTGTTCACGGAGATGAAAGGAGTGAGGAAACTGTTCTCTCTTCCACTTGCAGGAGGGTGCAGGCCCATCCAGAGAGGGCAGAGTCGGGCAGAGTCGGGTGGGAGCCTCTGGGTTGGACAGCCTTTCCTCTGATGAGCTGCCTGGTACGTTAGGGTTTCTCCGGACGGCTCCTCCGTGATGCTGGAGTGTCTCTTCACTCCACGCTCTGTGATCAGATAACCCCTGATCGCAACACGCCAGAGGATAATCCCTTGCATTGTTCAATAAAGTAATTGCTTCGTCCCCTCCCTTAGCCCCTTAAGAAGAGCCAAAAAGAACGCGCCACCCAGAAAGTCTGTTTATAACAATTTTCACCTCTTGCTTCCAGGGCCCAAATTGGAAAACTAATTTTAGATCTGTAAAAACCAAAAAAAAAAAAAAAATGTATAGGAGAAGCCCCGTAGTAAACTATTCCGGGGCAACCCATAGCGTCCTTTGAATAGGTTAAAGTTGATTTACCTGACTCTGGATATTTAATTATGTCATTGAAAAAGCACCAGTAATTAAATCGTTATTTCGTTGGTGTTAGGTCCAAGGGCGTTCCAGAGGAAGTCAAAGGCAGAGAGGGAGGAAGGCTGGGACGATGCCAGCCCGAAGGCTGCTGGGGCAGAATGACGTGTAGACAGTGCAATCAGGCAGGGTTCAAATGCACCTGTGCTGCAGGACCGTCTTGTCTCATTCCCCTCTCTGAACCTTACTTTGCTCAAAACAAACCCAGTAATGCCTGCCTCCCTGTGAAACTTACGGACGCCTAGCGGGTAGCAGGTTGGTCCATAGACAGTTGCGTGAGTAGCTAAGGTTTATTGATCGTTACGGTTCAGAACACCTGTCACTGTCCCACCAAAGAACTGCCTGTCTCCTTTTTTAAATGTTCCCAAGCACCTTCATGATGCCTGTTGCCCAGAGCGTTCACACCTAAAGGGTCTGAGAATGTGTGTGTGTTTCCTGGGTGGCCAGGCTGAAAAAGGCACTGTTTTAGGAGTGAGCCGGAAATCTGTGTCTCCCAGGAAATTTTGCTTTTTAAAACCTGCCATTTCCTGAAAGGCCTCAGCCCCCAAGACAGCTCTTATATAGGCCTACTGGATCTCCCTAGAGGCATTGCGTTCTGCTCATCTCAGCAGCATTAAAGCTGAGGGTTCCCACTCGCCGAGAGGTTCTAGCACCTACATGTAGGAAGCCACCTTGGGGCCTGGCAGGGGGCAGCCTGTGGCCCCTGTGACCATCTCTCTTGGTGCTACTTCCATGGATCTTATGTAACATGACAGGGGAAGTTCTGCAGATGTAATTAAGGTCACTCATCAGCTGAGTTTAGGAGGGGGAAATCATCCTGGATTAGCAGGGTGGACCCGGGGTTAGCACAGGAGCCCTTCAAAGCAGCACAGGAGTAGACAAGGGAATAAGGGAGACGCAGCAGAGAGGGGGTGCAGAGATCACCAGCAGGAATGGACTTGGCATGCTGTTGCTGCTTCCAAGGTGAAGGGAGTACCCAGAAAGAAATAGGGGCAGCCCCCAGAAGCTAAGAACTAGCTCTGGCTGACAGTCAGAAGGGAATAGCAACCTCTGCCTTACAAATGCATGGACAATGGGGACATCAGTCCTACAGCCACGTGGAACTGAATTCTGCCTATAACCTGAACAAGCCTGGGAGCAGTCTCTGCCTCAGCGCCTCCAGAAAAGAGCCCAGGATGGCTGACACCTTGACTTCGTGAGTCTCTAAACAGAAAACCCATCTGAGCCGCCCCATGCCTGGACTTCTGCCCCACAGCAGCTGTGTGATCATAAACAGATGTGTTGTTTTAGGTTGACAGTAATTTGTCATGGCAGCACTCAGGGGCCTTCCCTGGGGTGGGTCTCAGCCAGCCCTCAGCTCATCCAGCAAGTTCCCTCCTCCATCTCGGCCGTCTTCCTACCTCCCCCACTCCCCCTAGAGAATCAGCTCCCCCCATTCAGGAGAATTGCTTTTGTTTGATCACAGGCGTGTTCAGCGTCATACTCAGCCTAATTACTGCTTTTGACTAACCCCAACAGATAATGCTGTATGTCATGCTATCCTACTTTTAATTTCACAGATGAACACATTCCTATTCTTTCAGTCCCCCTTTCCAGGTCTCACGTTGGCTCCATCTGGATGAGGCACGGAGGTGTCTGTGTGGTTTCCTCCGAGTTTCATGCCTCAGCTGCCCCCTATCCACCCAGTGGGGCAGACATGACAGGTACATGGTCAGAGGGTCTCCTCTTGAGTGATGAACACGTCACAGTGCGCACCCTGCACTGTCTGGTCCCCCCAAAAATCTTGGTTTTAATTTGACCTGTCACTGCACATTCATGTAACTTTCCAGGCACTATTTAACCTAATCGGAAAACTCCCATTTGGCAGATGAGAGGTCAGAGGCTTATAGACTTTCCAAGGCTGTGCGGCTATCAGTATAATCCTACATTTGAACTTGGGCCATGATACCAGAGAACATATTCTTAACCACAGATAAAAATATTGTATTTTATACACAAAAATACAAAATATTATGTATGTTTTTGTTTTGCTTGTTTTGGTGGTGGTGTTTTTTTTTTGTTTGTTTGTTTTGAGATAGAGCCTCAAGCTGTCCTCCTGGGTAGAGTGCTGTGGCATCACAGCTCACAGCAACCTCCAACTCCTGGGCTCAAGCGAGTCTCCTGCCTCGGCCTCTCAAGTAGCTGGGACCACAGGTGCCTGCCACAATGCCCGGCTATTTTTCGGTTGCAGCTGTCGTTGTTTGGTGGCCTGGTCTGGATTCGAACCTGCCACCTTAGGTGTATGTGGCTGGCGCCTTAGCCACTTGAGCCACAGGTGCCGAGCCGGTGGTGGTGTTAATAAGGGAATAAGATCTCACTTTCCCCATCATAGATCAGAGATTCCCTGTCCGATCCATCCTTTTCCAATACTCTCTCCCAGTCTCTTGGTTGAATTTATTGTTTCCAGCCCATGTGCATGTGGGGCAGGGGGTGGGGTGTTAGTCAGTGGTTATTTCCTTGAGGAAAAAGGAAAAGTTGAGAACTTTTCAGTGCTTGCTAATGCAAGTGGCACGCCATTGTTCTCAGAGGAAGGGACTGATTGGCCTTATCAGCTCTGGATGAAAGAAGGTTCTGAGTTAGAAAGTTAAGTAATAGCAGGTGCACTTGGATTTGTGGAGACAAAGCAGAACTTTAGTATTTCAAGGTCTATTTTTTTCCTATTCTTACTGTATCCCACCCAAGTTTCTCATATTAGAAATGGAAGATTTCTAAACTCATAAAAGATTGAATTTGAAATAATTCTATTGTATGGGGTAAGAATTTTGAACTGGCATCCTTTATCCGTAGGTCACTATTTCCCGTAAGCATTTTAGTAAGGGCTCCTCTTAGGCACTCACAGCGATAAAATTGGGAGTTCTCAAAAGAAATCTGAAATGATCTACTGGCCTCATGCCTAGGACTTTGGGAAACTTCAAGAAGGTTGGCACCCATGGGGAAAACAGGCTTCTGCATTTACAGCTCTCCCTTTCTCCTCTTATTATAGCCACGAGTGTTTGGCAGGGTCATGGCAACCGCAGGCCCAAGGGTGACTCTGGCAAGAGTTTGAATCTTGGGAGCCTGAAACATCCAGCTCTTTCCAGCCCTGCTCAAATGCCTGTCTTACAGGAAGTGCCCAGCACTTCTATCTCAGGCAATAAGTGGACAGTGACACTGGTTTTAGGATAGTGAGGGGAAGAGACCAGATGAGGATGGAATTTTTACTTTCAGTTGTCAGGGACAACAAACCCACCCCTAACAGGCTTAGACCCAATGGTTCATAGAACTAGGAAGGCTAAGGGTAGATTTCTCTACCTGGTTTGATCACAGTGATCAGGTGGCGTGGTCATAATTCTATTTCTCTCTACCTTTCAGTTGTGTAAACTCCATTTCCAGACGGGCACCCTCCAGGGAGAGTAGACATGGCGGCAATTTATGTACACCCTCTAAGTTCAAGTAACTCTGTGGGAGACAGTCACTTCTGCCTAGTTGCTCCAGCAAGAGTGCCATGGCTGATTCTGATTGGCCCTCAGAGGGTCACATGTAATAACTCTCATTGGCTCTCAGTGGGTCACATGTAAATTCATGAACCAATCACTGTGACTCTGCCTAGACCTGGAATAAATGTTATCTTGGAGCTTCAAAATGGGATCTGCTTGATCCAAACCACACAGAATGTGAGGTGTGAAGTAAAGAGGTATGTGTTCCTGGGAAAAGGAGAGTGGATGTTAAAGACTGCCATACCAGAAAAAAAAAAAAGTTTTTTCCCCCTTGGGACTATGGTATTTTATTGGGTCAAGCACATTACCTGCCAAGTGAGTTGTATTTAACTCATGCTAATTTTGAACCCAAGGCCTTGTGAAGTCTATGTAACTCATCTCTCTGTTTTTTTATTTTTCATTTTATTTTATTATTATTGGGTTTTGGTGTTGTTTGTTTTTTGGGGTTTTTTTTGAGACAGAGTCTCACTCTGTGTCCTGGGTAGAGTACAGTGGTGTCATAGCTCACACTATAGGCTCAGGCAATCCCCTTGCCTCAGCCTCCCAAGTGTCTGGGGCTATAGGTGCCCATCACAATGCCCAGCTAGTTTTTCTATTTTTATTTTCTTTTGTTATTCAGGTGCAGGCGAGGTTCTAACTCATTGCCCCTAGTGTGCAGGCTGGTATTCCACCTAGAGCTATGGTGTCCAGCTAGTTTTTCTATATTTAGTGGAGCTGGGACTCACTTTTTGCTTAGGCTGGTCTCTAACTCCTGAACTCAGGTGATCCACCTGCCTTGGCCTTCCAGAGTGCTAGGATTATAGGCATAAGCCACTGCACCCAGCCAACTCATGTGTCTCTTGATGTACAACACTGTGGCCCCAAGGGGGGAAAAATGTTCTCTAGTGTGGCAGCCAAAGGACATGTAAGTTATATATGCTTCACAAGGCCCCAGGCTCAAAAATTACTGTGAGTTAAATACAACTCATGTGGCAGTTAATGTGTTCAAAAGACAAAATCAGCAGACCTCCTGTATAGTTATAGTAGCTATACTGCTGCATCAATACCCATTCCGGTGGATAGTGACTGTCTTAATGCTGATCTTTCTGTAGAATCTTCCATGGTGGAATTGGAGACTATGGCCTTACCTTGTACCCTGGAGCAAGATGATGGGAGTACCTAGCATGGGCCCATGGAAGGGGTAACAGAGAGGTGCATATTTACAGTCATGAACGGGTCTGGCTAGGATGGTGCTGGCAGGAAAGGACTGAGCAGGACAAGAGGCAGTGCCTAGCAACTGCATGCCAGGAACAGACAGCAGCATTCTTGTTATCGAAGTGAGAGGCCAGTAGAATTCACTTAGGAGATGGTTCCCCTCCATCTCATTTTAAACTATGGCAAAGTAGTCTTTTTGAAACTCAAATGTGAATATGCCATTCCTGTTTTTCCTACCCCCAGATAAACCACACCAATGACTTTCTATTGGTCTTAGAATAAACATAACCTATAATTCCTCCACCTAGCAATCTAGCCCCTGTCTACCTCTCTAGACTCAAATCTTACTAATATCACCTTAACTATCCACTCTTTCACCACCCTGGCTTTCTTTCAGCTTCTTTTCCTTGCCACTCCCTGCCACAGGGCCTTTGCACATCCTCTACTTTACCTATACTCTTTCTTTATATTGCCATTCAATTGTCATTTCCTCCAGGAAGCCTTCCATGCCTGCACGGAAACCCATTTGACAGTGAGCTCTATAGGGCATGTTTGTTTTGATTTACCAATACATCCCTAGTGCCCTGTCAAGGGCTTAGCTGTCAAGAAGCGTTCATTGAATGAGTGAGTGAATGCTTCTGAGGCACTTGTTCAGGCTTCTCAAATAATTCCGTGGAGCAGGAACCAGGGATCAAAAGGGAAATCCAACCTTGGCTTATGGGAAGCATGAGCCAGCAAAGTCTTCAGCCAAACCAAATAGTGCTCATGACAAATCACCCATTCCCCTGATTTTTGATACCTTGTATTTTTTTTCCCTAGTTGTTGGCAATGGCCATGGTGGTGAAACTGACCATCTATTCAGTGAGTTGACAGTTTCCTTCATCCTTCAATGAGCACTCCCGGTCCTCTAACTTCCTAAGACAGAGCCCTTGGGAAGTTTAGCCTTTGTTCTAACCAGGCAGGGCAACTGTGATCAGAATGTTTCCCTTTGAACCAAGACTAGGCAGGCTGAAGTTTATCCTTGGTCTATATACGAAAATAGATTTGTGAAACAAATCAGTAGTGCAGGCCCAATTATAGCGGGGTGGTGGGCATATTTAACCTACTTTAGAGAAGGAACTCCTTTTAAGGGGCACTAATTGTATGCTAATAGGTGCTGCTAATTGCAAAGGCAAGATTCAAACCTAGTCAAATTAGCAACCTATTCATCAACAGTCCTTTAGAACTCCAGCTTAGCTCCTTACAGTTTAAATTGCTGCCTTACGGCTGCGCCCTACCATCTTCCTACATCCAGTTCCCCACTGGCTTCCTCCCGAGTCCTCACCCCAGGAGACTCATTGAGGGCAGAGACTGTTGTCCCCTTCGCTCCTGCCTCAATGCCCGGCTTAGCCTAGAGGATAGCGCATTTCAAAACAAAACCACGTACTGAGTCCTCCTCTGTGCCAGGCGTTCCAACAGGCAGTGACTGTGGAGATCGTGTGGATGGATGGATAAACTCATCCCTGGATGGCCTGAGCTCATCACCTGCTTTCTAACGCGAGCCAGCCCTTCTCTCTAGGCTCAGAGTCTACCTACCCCGAGGTACCCAGCAGGATGTGATCAATCCACCCTCCGCACTGATGAAGTCGTCTGTCTGTTGTGTCTGACACTTTTCATTTACTGCCCTATATCGTATTTGTTTTTGTTCATTAATTCAACCGGCATTTACCGACAGCTACTGAAAGTAAATCCCTGCCTAAGATGCCACAGGGGACAAAACGATGGACCCCACACGGTCCTTGGATTCATACATTATTTTTCCTGTTCAATGGCAACATATGTCAAGGCAGGGACCATGTCTTATTCATTTTCTAGTCATCTTTTCTTTATCTTTTTTAAGAAATAAATCTCCCATAAAAAAGGCTTGGCAGAGTGGGCATGATTGCATATGTTTTAGATGGATGGATGGATGGATGGGTGGTTGGTTGGATGGTTGGACAGAAGAATGGATACGAGGACGGATGAGTGGTTGGCCGGATGGATAAATGATGCATGGAAAGATGAATGGTGCAACTTTTATATTTTACTGGAAATCTGCAATGATGGTGCCGAAAAATAATGTCGCTGCCCAAAGGTCCCATTTTTCTTACGTACTTGGTAAAGCATCAGCAGCGTGCCAGGCCCATGCCAGGAACTAGAAATAAACCCATAAATCGGTACAAATAAGATACAGACCTGGTCTCAGTGACTTCTCAGTAAGGAACTGTAGGACTGTAAACACATTTCTATGATAGAGCTAGAAATGGCTGAGGACTATCAGAAAATTACGTAAGGGTGGGCACTGTGGCTCATGCCTGTAATCCTAGCACTCTGGGAAGCTGAGGCAGGTAGATCACCTGAGCTCAGGAGTTCAAGACCAGCTGAGCAAGAGCGAGACCCTGTTTCTACGAAAAATAAAAATCTAGCCTGGTATTGTGGTGGGTGTCTATAATCCCAGCTACTAGGGAAGCGGAGGCAAGAGGATCACTGGAGCCGAAGAGTTTGAGGTTGCTGTGAGCTATGACACCATGGCACTCTACCCAAGGTGACAGAGTGACATTCTGTCTCAAAAACAAACGTAAAGTGCTTTGTAGGAACCCCAGATATCTGATCACTTTGTTCTTCCTTGAGTGAACTCTGCAGAGAGGCAGGGACAGTCAAAGGCTGTATTAGATTTTGTCCCACAGAAAAGGGACCCTTAGGAGTTAGGGGATCAGCCAGAGGCGAGACCACAGGCATCAGAAACTGGGGTCGATACGCTAAGCTACAGCAACGGTTCTCACACGGTGTTCAACACATCTGCACACCTGGGCTCCAAAATAGATTTTGGCCGCAGCTGCACATACGACGTCATGAGGAGCATTGAGGAGATGAGTCAGGTTTCTGTGACTCTCAGGTTGAACTTGAGGCAAGTGAAGGGTGTGAGTTATAGAGAGTCCCAGAGAGCCTGGGCCAAAAACAGATTCTATTTTTACTGGGACATGTGAGCGCGGCTCACAGTCAGAACAGTAAAAAGTTCACCTCAAATAGGAGCCCCGTGAGGAGGGTAGGAGAGGTGGACTTTTTTATTAGCAAATTTTCCAAATTAAACTTCTCTGTCTCTGTCTCTCTCTCTCTCTCTCTTTTTGTGAAGTAGACTTTTGTTTTTTAGAGCAGTTATAGGTTCCCATAAAGCACCTGCACCAACCTCCCTGACTGACTATATCAACACCCCCACCAGATGAGGCAGTTTGTTAAAGCTAATGAATTACATCGGCACGTCCATATCCCCCAAAGTCCAGAGTTTACATCAGGGGGTCTCAACTTGGTTCTGGATATTCCATGAGTTTTCACAAATGTGTAATGACATGTATTTATAGCGTATCATAGTATATAGAGTCCCTCATTCCCTTGCCCTAAAAATCCTTGTTTTTACTTTTTAATCTTTGTTAGCGTGCTTTCTAATTTTTGAGTTTCAAACGTGTGCTGTAAACAAGAAATCGGGGATCTGCTGAGGGCTGCCTCAGACCAGCCAGGAGAAATAGAGGCGTCCACAGGAGATTGGGCAGGTGGACTGTGGCCACCTGGGGAATCTGGAGAATCTCCCCCACACCTCGATTTAAGCCCGCTACTCAAAATTCTGGGAAATAGAGTGTTTTCCAAAGGAAGTTTGCTGGCTGGGGCTTCTGAATAGATGCAGTTCCTCCAGCTACGTGGCCATCTTCAGCAAGAACTAATTTCCCAGCGACTTGAGGACTCTGTTCAGCCTGCAGAACCCCAGATGTTTTACCCACGTGCTTTATTTAATAGACTTGCCTGCTGTGATGTTTTAGATTATCCTTTTTCTCTAAATGACTTGCTATGCGAAGGTGAGGAGGAATACCCCTGATCTATACTCAAAAAGTCAAAACTATCACCGATTTTGCAATCTTATGTATTTGCCCTTAAAAAAGGCGATATTCACAAAAATGGTGAACATGTGACTTTCCCAACAAACCGCACCCCCATCCCCGCTTTCTGCAAGGAAATAATTATTTTGAGATGCCGACACGCATGAAGACCTCACGAATTAGCTGAGACAATTTAGCATCTAATGATGTTCTTTTGAGATCCCAGGAAGAATTAGATGAGCTGGAGCTGAGTTGTTTTTTCCTCTCTCTCTTTTGTCCTGAAAACAAATGTGAGCGTTTTGGTGGGCTTGAACTTGTCAACAGGCAGTGGCCCTCGGTGGAGATAGAGATGTCACCTGTCTTCAGGGCTGAGATGCCAGAACAGGTGTTTCTGCGGGAACTGGGTATCTCAGATCTACTTTCTGGTGAAATACCGTGATTATAACTCAGTCGCGTTACAAGGAGCGTCTCTTCCGATAGATTCTATCTCTAAGAACTTAAGTCAAGGGATTTTTCAAACAGTCCCTTGATTTATGTACATGAACCTCTCAGTTAGGAAAAGAACTTTTATTTGGCAAACCCCCATTATGAACAGAGGCCTTAAAAAAAAAATAATTAGGACTCTCCTCTCCTGCTTTAATCTCAAAGCTTTCCCTGCTCCGTTATGGGTGGCCCACTTGTGGCTTTGTGAATTTGCAGAGAAGAGGTGGGGGCAGGGGGGACGTGACTAAACCTCTCTTTTTTCTTTTGTTTGTGCAAGGATGCAATTCACTGTCACCACCTCAGCAGATTCTGCTGCAAATCTCAGTTCCCTCTCACTTTCATCTTACTTGATGCATTTATTTCTACATTTTCCCAAGGCCACATGAGCTGTTTGCTTGCGAGTGGCAGGCGTGCCTCCAATAACGAAAACTGCCTGGGTCTTGGAATCTGAGCCTTCATATTTGCCCCGTATATTATTTGGTCCTATTGTTCCTTAACTTGCTCATCATTCACTCAGTGAAGGAAATTCCATTTGGTCCTTTTAAGACTGCCAGCCTAGCTGACTTAAACACTCAGCCCTAGTTCCTTCTGAATATTTCGGTTCTTTATTGAAATGGTCCTTTTAATGTCATCTTTAATTTAATCAAATAGTGTCATCAAAATAACATTTAGTCTATTACTGCAAATTCACTGCATTATTAACTAGTGTAACTAGACAAAAAGGTTGGTACAAACCCCCATGGAAATATATACTTACTGTAAAAATGGATACAGTTCGTAGATGTTCTATATTTAATTTGCAGTTTCAAAGCACTCTCTATGGAGAGGTTTTATGGTTCTGAAATAATTTAAAAACACACTTTACTACAATCCATAGCAGGTAGTTTTTGCCAATTTGGGAAGTTACGGTGCCTTGTACTTTCCAAGGTAAGCTGAGAGGTATCTTTTAACCGTGATGTACCTCTCTCCCATTAGAAATGGGAGTCTGTCCTCGCTGACCACAAGTGGGACAACCAACGATTCCCTCGGTTTTTTGTTTGTTCGTTTGGGGGGGGGGTACCCTCAAACCACCCAAACATAAATTACATGGTATCTGCAGGTATCACCAGGGTTCAATTCCTTTGATGAGAAGCATCAGCTCCTCAAATACCAGTGTGGATAATTTAGCCAGAAAACCAGTCAGGGTTAGGGCAGGAGGCACAGGATATGGTGGTTGAATGATATTATAATTCTTCCTTTGGTTCACATAAGAACGTATGTATTGCACTGAACCCCATAGCTTCAGCCCAGCACAGTGGAAGGAGCTTTGAAATAAAAGACAAGAGTTCTGGGTTTGAGACCTTAAGTAAATTATCTGCTAGGCCCTTGTTTTCCCATCGGTGAAAAGAGGAAGTTCTATGATAGCAAGCCATTTAATATCACAATAACCTGGTTTTTCAAAAACTCTTGTTCTACCCACTTTTTCCTGAGATTAGTAAGACCGTCTTCTAATTTGAATTTGTACCTGAACTTATCACTAGCCATTTCTTTGTACAATACCCATGGAGCCCCTCTACTTCAAGATTTTTAAATCCTTGGCTTTACTGAGAAATTCTGTTCCTGGAATAATAGTGGGCAGACTTCGAAATGAGGGTGTTAAACTGAATTCATTTATTTTCAAAAGGCTTTTTTTTTTTTTTAACCTATTGCTGGTCCTTAGAACCACCAGCCAAGTTCTAGGCTGGGCCCTGAGGAACCTAAGACAGAAAAGGACAAGGTCTCTCTGTTTTCAGATGTGAAGTCTAGTAGGTGACACAAACATTTGAAAATATAAGGGTATTAAAGTAATTCAGGTGTGATAGTAGAAATCTTCACAGGGTTGGCCATCCATCCATCCGTCCATCCATCTATCCACCTCCAGGCTGTGACAGTGAGGAGGGCTGATTCTTACAGTGATATGAAGGCAGGTGTTTGGGTTAAAGATCAAAGGGTTGGTCAAAATTTACAGTATTAGTAAAGCGGAGGTCCAGAGGCTAATAAGACCCCATACAAATGAGATGTTGAAATGGCTGGAAGCCTTTCTAAGGCCATGGGCACAAATTCGTGTATCCAAGACAAGGGGGGGGCACACATGAATTCCATCAGTAGTTCTCAACTCTCCTGGAATCAGCTAGTTAATGTTAAAAAATCCTGATGACTGAGTTTTTCTTCTGGACAGTCTGACTTAATTGGATAAGGAGACAGCCTGGCCATCAGGAGTTTTAAAACTCCCTAGGTGACTCTTAATTTGCAACCACAGTTAAGAATAAAGAATGTGGCTCTCAGCTCCTGTAGCTCAAGCGGCTAGGGTACCAGCTACTTACACCGGAGCTGGCGGGTTCAAATCCAGCCCGGGCCCTCCAAACAACAGTGGTGATAACTACAACCAAAAAAAAAACCCCAAATAGCCGGGCATTGTGGTGGGCGCCTGTAGTCCCAGCTACTTGGGAGGCAAGAGAATCGCTTACGCCCAAGAGTTTGAGATTGCTGTGAGCTGCGATGCCATGGCACTCTACCAAGGGCAACATTGTAAGACTCTGGAAGAAAAAGTATCCAATGTACACAGCCCTTTTATGAAACTAATCTATAGCTCTCAAACGAAAGATACAACTTAATTCATGGCCATTGCTTTTGAGAAATGTCTACGCAAATCTTTTGCCCCTTCTTTAACAAAAAAGATTATTTTCATTTTTTGCTATCAATTTATAGATTATTATTAATCCCTTGTCAGATGGAAAGTTTGCAAATATTTTCTCCCATTCTGTGCATTGATTCTTCACTTTGTTGACTGTTTCCTTTGCTACCCAGAGGCTTTTCGCTTGCTGTAATCTCTAGAAAATATTTTCAGTTGAATGTAAATGAAAACATAATACAGTAAAAGTTGTGAAATGAAGTTAATTTGGTGTTCTAAAGGAAAGTTACAGCATTAAGTATGCATAATAAAAAAGAAAGTTTTAAAACTCAACTTAAGAAGCTAGGAAAAAAGAAAATTAAACACAAACTAGGAGGATGGAAATATTAAAGATAAAGATAAAAGCAGAAATCCGTGAAATAGACAATGGAAAAGCTATAGATAAAATTAATAAGGATGACCAACAAGCAAAAAGCTGGTCCTTTGAAAAGGTTAATAAAATTGATGAAGCTCAGAAAGACTGATAAAGAAAAAAAGAGAGAAAACAAATTGCCAATATCAAAAGTTAAAGAGACATCATCCAGCCTGAGCAAGAGCAATACCCCATCTCTATTAAAAAAACAGAAAACTAGCCAGGCATTGTAGTGGGCCTCTGTAGTCCTAGCTAGTCCAGAGGCTGAGGCAAGAGGATCACTTGAGCACAAGTGTTTAAGGTTGCTAAGAGTAACACCACAGCACTCTAGCCAGGGCAACAGAGTGAGACTCAGTTTCAAAATATGAAATAAAATAAAATAATCATCATACAGATCCCATGGACAATAAAAGGATGATAAGGTAATATCATAAAGATTATATGCCAATAAATTTGGCAACTTAGGTGAAATAGACAAATTGCTTGAAAAACACACTTTTGCATCAAGGAAACTGAAAATCTGAATAGCCTTATGTCCATTACAGAAGTTGAATTAAAAAAATAACAATTCCAAATAGTTTTAGTGGTGAATTCTCTCAAACTTTTAGGGAAGAAATAATACCAATATTACACGTATAGATAGCGAGGAAAAATACCTCAACTCATTTCATGAGATCAGCACATCCCTTATACCAGTGGGTCTCAACCTTCTAATGCTGTGCCCCTTTAATACAGTTCCTGTGGGTTGTGACCACAGGTTGAGAAATGCTGCCTTATACCAAAAACTAATAAAGCAGTCTCTAGACAAGAAAATTATAAAGCAACATCCTTCATGAATTTGAGTGTAAAAATTTTTACAGAACCCCAGCAAATTTAATTCTGCAATATTTAAAAAGGATGATATATTACTACCAAGTGGGTTTACCCTAAGAATGCAAGGTTGATTTAACATTTAAAAAATCAATTATTACAACTGATTATATAACAGAATAAAAAGGGAATAAAACATTCGGTCATCTTAATAGATACCAGAAAATCCAACTCCATTCACACTTATTTATTTATTTACTTATTTATCTCTTTGATTTTTAGAGACAGTGTCTTGCTGTCACCCAGTGGCATGATCATAGCTCACTGCAACCAACCTCAAACTCCTGGGTTTAACTAATCCTCCTGCCTTAGCCTCCAGAGTAGCTGGGATTGGAGGTATATGCCACCATGACAGGCTAAATTTTTTTTTTTTTTTACTTTTTATAGATATAGTGTCTTAGCATATTACCATTAATAATTTTAAAAAATTCTCAGAATCAAAAACATAGAAAAATAACAAAACTTTTCTACTTAATAAAGGGCAATTATGAAAAATCTGAAGCTAAATTATACAAAATTGTGACATTGCTTTTTTAGTAATATTTAAAAAGAATTCAAGAATGCCCGCTCTAACATGGCCAGTGCAATAAGACAAGAAAAAGAAATGAATGCTGTAAAAATTGGAAAGAAAGGAGAAAACTATTTTTATTCGCAAATGACACAATTGTAAACACATATAATTCTGATGCGTTTACATAACAATTTCTAGAATTAGTAAAGTCAGCAAGATTTTAGACTGTAAGATCAAATGTACAAAACTCAATTGTATTTCTCCCATACATTAACAGTGGGAAATTGGAGAATGACATTTTCAAACAATATCATTCAAAATAACACACAAAAAATCACATATGTAGGAATAAATTTAACTAAAGATGCATAAGACCTCTATACTGAAAACTCAACTATTACTGAAATTAAAGAAGACCAAATTAAATGGAGCGATACGCCTTCCTAACCAATCAGAAGAGTTAGTGTTTTTAAGATGGCCGTTCTCCCCCAATTAATCTGTTTTCAATACAAATATAATCAAAATCCCAACAGTTTTCTTAGTAGTAACTGGTTGCAAATAGTTAAGGGCCCAGAAGAACCAAACAGCCTCGAAAAACAACAATAAAAATTTACCCTAGAACTCTGAAAACATAGACCCACAAAAAGACTTGTATAAGAATGTTCAAATTAGCATTCTTTTTAGTGGCTTCAGGTGTCTATAAACAGCAGAACAGATGACCAATCTGTAGTACGTGCACATGCCAGTATACAACCAGTGACATCAGGAAATGAGTTAGTGACACACACAACAGGGACGTGTCACAGACATTGTCTGCATGAATCCAGACAGAGCACTCTGAAGGATCCCATTTTTTCAAGAATGGGCAAAGAGAATCCATGGTAATTCAAATTGGAAGAATATTTACTTTGCAGAATGATCAGTAAGGGGTATGAGGAAAAATTTTGAGGTGACCAATGTTCTCTACTTTGATTTGGGTTGTTGCTGCGTGTGTGTATACAATTGCCAATAACCATTTTATTTTTTTGTCGCTTAAACCTCAGTGTCAGAGGGAGAGGGGAGGAAGAGGAAGGAGGAAAAGGAGAGAGAAGAGAAAAGATAGTTAAGAGAAATCCCAACCAAAGGCAATATATGGGTGTTGTTTGATTCAAACCAGCCAACTGTGAAAATCCATTTTGAGGCAATGGAGAAAAATTGATCATGAGCTGGGTAGCAGAGGATATTAAATAATTACTGTTATTCTCACTGGGTATGAAAATGGTATTATTGTCATTTGAAAGAAATACATATGGATATATATATAAGAGTGAAGTGATTTGATGTCTGAGATTTGCTTTAAAATGCTTCAGCCAAAAAAGTGGATAGGAATATTGAGTAGCAAGACAGCCGAATGTTGATAATTATTGCAGCTGAATGAAGGTATAAAGGGGGCATATTACTCTATTCTCCCTACTTTTGTGTCTGCTTATAATTTTCCATTAAAAGTTTAAAAAATAGAATTTAAATTAAAATATTAACCATAGATTAGGTCATCATGTCACTCCTCTGTTTAAAATCCTCCTATGCTTCTCATTTGAGAATAAAATCCAAAATCTTTGCTGTGTACACAGGAATCTATTAATGGGTCACAAAATCAATCTCCTGCATCATGGTCAGCATTTTTTATTATATGAAATGGAATAAAATGGATCAGAAAAGTGAAGAAGAAAAATACTAGAGAATATTCCATGCAAAATAAAGATAGGCATTGCTATACAAAACTACAAAACTATTTGAGCGTGGCTATCGTGTGTGTGTTTTACTAATGGATTATGATGGGAAATGTTTGGAAAACAGCCCTGTGTAATGTGTCCCCTCAACCTCATGTCTCTCTACCTCACTCCCCACCCCTCACCCCACTCCTGCCATGTAGATCTTCTTGTTGTGTGTCCATCATGCCAAGCCCTGCCTCGGGCATGCACACAGCCCACTTCCTCATCTTCATGTACCTGCTTACATAGCACTTTACGAGATAGGCTTCCTCAATCATTGTGTGCAGGCTTCCTTGCTAGCCTCCTTCATCAGTTTGATTGTATGAGTCAATGTGCTTACTACACCTGGCTCCCCACATATTTAGGGGTTTACCTGTTCACTGACTCCCTCCAGCCCCCTCCCAGCATGGCAGCCTCAGGAGAGCAGGGGCTTCACCTATTTTCTTCATTGTAGTATCTCTAGCACTTGGAATATTGCTTGGAGCATTCTAGACACTCAGTAAATATTTGTGGAGTGAAAAAGGTTATTAAGTGCCTAGAACTGTGCTCAGAGCCACAGAATGAGAACTAAACAGGGGAGATGTGGTCCAGACTGGTAGAGCAGAGTTTGCAGGAGCAGTGACACATGGTTGTGTGATAACATGTTTCATCTGTGTAAAGCACAGCCCAGAGAAGCTCAAGTCCCCGTGAGAGCCTGTGACAGAATGATCTGAGTGTCTGTGTGTGTGTGTGTGTGTGTGTGTGTGTGGCAGGTGGTGGCGGGGGGAGGATACCTGTAGGGGGAACTTTCCTGAGATCAACATGAAGGGCGAGGCCTACTAATCAATAAAAAGACAGGCAGTGCAATTAAAAATGGGCAAAGGACCTAAACCACTACTTCACACAAGGCCACATGTGAATGGCCACAAGGAAATAAAAAGGCAATCAGTATCATTAGTCAATAGGGAAATTCAAATCAAAATCACCAGGAAATACCATCATGCACTCATCAGAATGGATAATAATTATTGTTGGCAATAATCTGGGAGGAATGGGAACTGTGGGAATATAAAATGGTGCAACCACTTTGGAAAACTGGCAGGTTTTTAATAGAACATATATACCTACGCTTTGAATTATCAATTCCATTCTTAGATATTTACACAAAAGAAATGAAAAGACTTTGTATGCAGATATTCATAGCAGTTGTATTAATTGTCAAAACCTGTAAACAACATCAAAGGTCTGACGATAGGAGAATGGATGAACTAATTAAGTACTACATATTCATACAACGGAACCCTACTCATCAATAAAAAGAGACAATCATTGATGTGCACCACAACACCGATGAATCTCAGAAGGGCTATGTTGAGTGAAAGAAGTCAGACGCAAAAGAACAGATAATGATTGCTTGCATTTGCACGAGGTTCAAGAACAGGCAGAACTAATCTCAAAACTATAAAGAATGAAGCAGCACTTGCCTGGTGATAGACACTGATGAGGAAGGGACACAAGGAGACTTTCTGATGGGATGGAGATGTCCCACCTGTCTTGACTAGATGCTGGCTGATGAGGACGTTTCCCATTTCTTTATTTGAGTAACGGTTATACAGACGTGAATATTTGTCAAAATTCACCAAACTATACACTTAAGATCTATGCATTTTACTATATGTAAAATATATCTCACCTCTCCCCTCTGGGAAAAAATTCTAACTTCTGAAGAATGAAATCAGCCTTGGGTGCAGGAGAGAAGAGCATTGTGGGCAGAGGGAACCACAACTGGGAAGACGGTGAGGTGGGAAAGGGTTTTGTGTACTCCAAGGATGGAGCAGAGCCCACTGGGGTTTGGAGGAAAATGGGAAGAAAGACGAGGCAGCAGATGGGCTGGGGTGCAGGTTGCACGGGTCTCACTCATTCTGGACCTTATCAGCCAGGTAAGAAAAAGACAGTATCATCAGATGCAACAGAGAAGGGACGTCACCAGAAAGAGCAAGAAGTGGGAGGGGCGAGGATGGATAGGAGGCTGCTGGCAACGGTCCAGGCAGGGAGCAGGGTGGGGTTAGGGCAGGAAAGTGCAAGGGAAGGCAGATCTGGTTCACGGCACTCCTACGGTAGTGTCATGGCTTGGTGAAACGCATGCTGCAACCAGGTAGAGAAAGGAGAGAGTCTTTGTAAGCTGGGGGTCAACAGATGTTTCAAGGAGGAGAAAGGGGCTTGGCGCCTATGGCTCAATCGGCTAAGGCGCCAGCCACATACACCTGAGGTGGCGGGTTTGAATCCCCAACCCAGGCCCGCCAAACAATGATGGCTGCAACCAAAAAATGGCCGGGTGTTGTGGGGGGTGCCTGTGGTCCCAGCTACTTGGGAGGCGGAGGCAGGAGATTCGTTTGAGCCCAGGAGTTAGAGGTTGCTATGAGCTGTGATGCCATGGC
>CAUYQV010124398.1:0-14130 GCA_963574575.1 Galagoides demidoff
CATACTTCACTGTGTCAAACATCCTTCTCCGGGAGCCAAAGGCAGAGCTGCGGATGTCTGTCTGAAGGAAGCGGGAGAGGACTGGGCATGTTCTACACGGTCTTGAGCTGTGCCTCAGCTCTGACATGAGTTATGACATTACCCAGGACTGCGTCTCAGGTGTGGCTCAGAGGGCAAAAGCCCTGCCTGTGTTCTGGCTAGAAAACACGTGTGCATGACCCCGCACACACAAACACACATGCGCACACACACGCTCCTTCACACTTCACCTGCCCCTGCTATAAATCAGGAGCACTCCGTAGAGACTCTAGAGATCTCCATTTGGGAAGCCCTGCCCAGTGTTAGGGGGTTAGGATTAGAAGTTATAGAAATTGTTCCTGTCTCTTCTTTGACACTTTGAAAGAGCCGCTGCCACAGCCAGTCAAAGTAACTTTGTTTTTCCCAGGGAATCTCTATTGGAATGCTTTTCTTTTTCTTACAGAATCTACCAGACATGAGATCATGAGATAGATGTGAGCGCTCTCTCTCTTTCTCTCTCTATATGTGTATATATATTTTTCCCTCTCTTATGCAGCATTAGCCTCCTGTTGGCCCTTTCTGACACACCCTCTGCCTTCATACACTAAGCACATCAAGGGTCATACCTAGTCCCCATTGTTCTTGCTTGGCCCAGACAAGTCTGTGGGAAATCTGGGATATTTGCTTCTAGGTTATGTTTCCAAGGCCACTGCCACTGAACAGCTCGAGGCAGCAACTCCGGGTCTTGTCCAGGGTAACTCAGAACCAGGGAAAACATATGCCAGGATCCCGGGATTTGTCCTGCTATTGGCCATCTTGCCCGAAAGGAGCTGACAGAGCAATTAAAAACCAAACAAAAGAGAGGCCTGCACGCACACACCCCAACCTCAAGGAAGAGGGACCCCGAGGGGGAAATAAAATTTAGGAGGTTTATTGAACCCACTGTAGAGCGGATACAGAATTTAAATTGATTCCATAATTTATTGCATTTTAATTAGCAATCACAAGAGACCAAGTATTGTTTACTCTCTTGTTAGGAGCGCTAGCTGGAAACAAAACCAGAGAGTCTTAATAAGGATGAGTTATATTTACTGTTTTCCATTTTACAGTCTTGTTATAATCATCACAAGAAGAGATTCATTTAGTGTTCATCTGTTCTTGGTATGACATTTGTTGACCACTAGGGTGACATAAAATCAGAAGAGCCAAGAGCCCCTCCACCCCCATCCCACCCCATGCTTGCTCCTGCATTATTTTCAATAAAATAATTTACTGTGGATAAACTTCGGGCTTAGGTTAGGTAACGTGAGTTCCCATGTGCTGTCGTCACCCAAAAAGCATCTAAATGACTGCTAGTCGTTATTTATTCAGAACAGAACAATGCTGCAAACAGATGGACAGCTGTATTTCTATGCACCCTCCAACTTAGAAGCACCAGCCGCGGCAGGCAGCTGAGAAGCCGTCTCTCCAACTCAGTGCACACCCCTCAGCTAATCAGGCCACAGGTCCGACAGGTTAGCCCACTTGTTTTCTTTCATTCTATGTTTTTGCTTTGGGGGTTCACGAATGTTAATTCTCTTTAATGACGATTCTTCAGGGCCAGAGATTTGGGGGCTTCTGAACAGCGTTTTTTATTATTACTCAAATAGGAAAAATCCTGACCTACTACTTGTGGGTTGGGACGCCTTGGGACAATTTGTTTCCTTGGGGACACTCTGGGTCCTGTTCCTTGCTGGGGACATTATAAAGTACTTTTAAAATACCACCATGTATTGTTACAGCGATCCCATTGGTCTTCCCAGTTCTCTCTCTTCGATTGGGTAGCCTGCAGATAATGGGGCTCATTATCTCAAGTCTAAAGGATATTTTATTAAATGAGGTAAGAGGACTTGATTCCAAAAGCCACCCTCAAAAAAAGAGAATGTTTTGTGTAACCTCAATACACATACCCTTTTGAGACTTTTCATTCAAAATGGATTTTTCCCCCAAAGCAGATGAAGTAGATGCCACTGTTTATTTATCCCTCTTTTTCTTTTTTAACCTGTTTTTTCTGCCTAGCCACAAAAGCACCAATCCTATCCTTGAGTTTTAATTAAACCTTGCTCCCTGCTAAAAACCTCCTATTGTCCTTTTCATTTAAATAGGATTCTTCTTAGATCTTTAACAAGACCACCAAGGAGTAATAAATCTAAGTAATTGTCCTTATTAAGAGGAGATTATTCTCACAAGACTATAACAGTCACCAAAGTAACTAAAGCCATTTCCAGGTACCACTTAGAGTATCTTCCGCCTACCCAAATACAGAAAGATCTCGTTAGTCACTTTCTTTGCTGCTCAAATTAAATTAGATGGCATTCTGTTGATTTTCCATATCTTTTGCAACAGAAGGAATATTTGCCCTTTGATGATATTAATCAGGAAACCTCAAATCCAGCTACACTGAGTTCATGGGATAGAGACGACCCCTCCCTTCTTCCCTCCCATCCTTCCTTCCTTCCTTTTTACACCTGATGCCCCAATTCCTGCTATGCCAGGCATTCTACTAGGCACTAGAGGTTCAAAGATAAAAGACATAGTCCCTTGGATGGTATATTATTCATTCATCTAATATTTACTAAACATCTTCCATATGCAAAGCACTGAAGTGGATGCCGAGTTTTCAAAGAGATAAAAACCCTTTCTTCTTGGAACCTAAAATGTAGCAGGAGTTCAGACATTAACCCATTAATTATATAACTGACTAATTACAACCATGGCAAAAAAGGGGGAGGGTACCACGTGAGCATGTAGGAGACAGGCGTTAGATCATCCACCTAGTCTATTGCAGATCCAGACCTTGACCTTGCCATCCTGTAAAACATGCAGGGTAACTGCCTCACTTCCAAAGTTCTTATGTAGTCAGTGGCTCCTGATGCTTTCAGTTTTTATTTAAAACCCATGCCTTAAACTAGCTTCGTTTGGTTATAGGAAGTTAGCATTTCTAGATTAGATTTGTCAAAGAGAAAACTGGTTGACTGGAGCACTCCTTGAAGCTTCATTTCAGAAGTGCTCGTGTACACATTTGCATGTACATGGTAGCCTGCCAAGAGCTCCCTGAGCTTGGGAGCAAGTTTTAACTGTCCCCCCAAAAAGGTCATCAACCTTACTGGCTCCAGTCTTTGCCTTCAGCTCGTGAGGCTATAGTTGGCATCAGCTTAGCTCTCACACACTTCATAGTGAGTGTTCTCCAATCTCTTATTTAGGAATTATTAGTAAAAACTGATTAATCTGTTGCCTCCAGAATTGACAGTAACATAGAAATTGTGGGTTCTATGAATGTAGGGAGAATTGTAAAATTCTTAGGGTACAAAAAAGAAGCTACCTGGAGCTGTGCAAAGATCAGGATGAGAATCTTGCCATTTGCAATAGAAAATATCTGATTATATGACAATAGCTCTCTTCTCTCTCATCCAATAAGTCAGAAGTTCTGTTCAACAAGACCAGCATGGGCTGGTACCCCTTGACTTGTGGACTGTTACCTTTGTGAAAGGGCTGGTCTGGACTTCAGCCTTTCAGAACTTAAGCCACCAAGAGCCGACCTGTTGTTCTGGGAGGGACCCATCAGCCCCAGTGAGACTGAAGGACAAAGCACGGTGCTGGAGGACGGACTGGTAGGGAGAAGCGATCACAGGGTCTACATGAGTGGGACACACTTTTCCTGAAACAACTTCAAGTCATGATCAGAAGATTGCCGGGGAACATAGTCAGAAGAAGAGTTAGATGACTTGAATATTTAGTGAAATAAACTATTACAGCCTGTCACACCTGTTGCTTCCATGGCAACTGGAGCTAGAACTAACTGCGACTGGAGGACTCATTTGGCCTCAACTCCCTGCGTTCTTCTTCATGGTCAGGACACTTTGGAGGGAGTGACTCTGTTGAGTCAGACTTCCCTTAACCTGGACAAATCCTCCCCAAATAGCACTCTGCTATTCATAATACAGTAATGCAGTGATCAGAACTGCATGATGAGAACCTTTTTGAAGTCTTAAAAATAGGCTAATTCTTCTTTACCACTAACACTTTTCTTCAAAAAAAAAAAATCTGGGCGGCACCTGTGGTTCAATGGGTAGGGCGCCAGCCCTATATACCAAGGGTGGCAGGTTCAAACCCAGCCCTGGACAAACTGCAACAAAAAATAACCAGGAATTGTGGCAGGCACCTATAGTCCCAGCTACTTGGGAGGCTGAGGCAGGAGAATCACCTAAGCCCTAGAGTTGGAGGTTTCTGTGAGCTGTGACGGCGCAGCACTCTACTGGGGCAACAAAGTGAGACTGTCTCTCAAAAAAAAAATCATATATTTGAGCATGTATGATAAACATATCTAAGAATCCGTAATTAAGTAATGGACTAAAATCATGATCTCTATAGGAACGAATTCCTTTCTGAAGCCCTTGTTGCCTCTAGGATCCAGTCCCAGTTCTTTCACACTGGCTTTTACAGCCCTCAGCTTACATCATTAGCACATGCCCTTTCTTGTGGTGAGCAGGCTGTGGCTGGCAGGGCCCCGCAGCCTGGGAAATGCTCGGGGCGTGACTCCCAACCACTTCCTTAACATTGTTTCCACCTGTCAGAAGTCCCCTATCCCAGGCATAATTTTTTTTTTGTAGAGACAGAGTCTCACTTTGTTGCCCTCTGTAGAGTGCTGTTGCATCACAGCTCACAGCAACCTCCAACTCCTGGGCTCAGGTGATTCTCTTGCCTCAGCTTCCCCCCCACCCCCATCAGCTCAGGTAATTCTCCTGCCTCAACCTCCCGCTCCCGACCACAGGCTCCCGTCACAACACCCAGCTATTTTTTTTGTTCAGTTCAGCCGGGGCTGGGTTTAAACCCACCACCCTTGGTCTGTGGGGCTGGCGCCCCCCATGCATACTTTCCTTGTTATCAGCAAGCATGCAGTTTTTCCTCTTTAAGGTTGATCTCTACCCCATGCGTTAAGATTTATGCAACCTCGTTAAGATACTGTACAAATAAAGCTGTTCCATGGTTCAGAGGCTGGCTGCAGTCCTCAGCTGCGTCAGCCCTCTTGACGCTATCCTAGCTCGTGTCGCCTGTCTTTCTTCGCCTTTCCCCATCTTTCTAGCTTCATTTCTCAATTTCCCACCCTTTCCACTCAGGTCAACTCTCCCTCCTCACACCAGGTCGTGAGAGGTCCCGCTCTTGTGCCAGTACACGACACTTTCTCACATCTATACAGAGTAGCTACTCTTCCAACAGACATGTTCTCCCTTTATGTACATTACACCTTCCCTGGATTGCTAGTGGGGCTTTAGAGAACCTGGGGCCATTTTGTCTCCTTCAAGCAATCTTTCTTCTCTCGGATATTTACCTTGCTAATTGGCTCTCAAAGGGCAATCTTATTTTATGGTTCTCAGAAGTGGGGTAAGGTGGGGAAACAGCTTACTAAAGCCCCTAGCACACAAATAAAAGGACTATTGTCATAGCATACTTTAAAATATTAACACACACACTTTAAAATATTAACAATAATATAATATCAATATACAGCCAACTCACAAGTGTGAAAACACATATCCCCACACTTTTATAGTCTCTACTTTGAAATCTCTAATGAGATTTTTTTTGAATGAAAAAATGATGACTTAATAACAAAGGAGGGAATCTGTATTTTCTCTTACGCTTAATAGAGTTCATTGTAATTTTTTTCTAGGACAACTTAGTACAACAGATCTTTAGTGACAAATACAGAATATCTGTAAATTGACTACCCAAGGGACTGTAACAAACTAGTCAGCAAATGGAAGTGGTCAACATAAGGAACTAGGTCTACTGTATGTGGTGCCTGTCTGGTCTGTGAAAATTAGGTCAACTTACGGAAGTAGTCAATGTAGGAAGGTTGTCAACTATGGCGATTCTTCTGTATTTGCAAATAATCAGAAAATTACCAAGGGCTTCTGAATCTATCCATACATTTCCAGTTAGGAAGGAAATAATGTTTTTAAAACTTAAGGTTAACCTGCAATCAACTATGGGAGGCTGGGGAATTCATGTGGAGGTCAGAGTGAAAGCAGGTGTGAGTGGGTCCAACAGAAGGAAACAAGGTGCCAGAGTATGTGAGTCCATCGGCAAGGTTGGCCTGGAGGCATGGTGAACTCTGCTTTGTATAATGTGGATGCTGGACACAGAATTGTCATCTTTGACAGATTCTGTGGAGTACAGGACATTGTGGTAGGGGGAGGGACTCACTTTCTCATTCCATGGGTACAGAAACCAATTATCTTTGACTACCACTCTCGACCACATAACGTGCCATTCATCACTGGTAGCAAAGATTTACAGAACGTCAACATCACGTTGTGCATCCTCTTCCGGCCTGTGGCCAGCCAGCTTCCTCGAATCTTCACCAGCATTGGAGAGGACTACGATGAGCGTGCGCTGCCATCTATTACTACAGAGATCCTCAAGTCGGTGGTGGCTTTGATGCTGGAGAGCTGATCACCCAGAGAGAGCTCGTCTCCAGGCAGGTGAGCCATGACCTTACAGAGCAAGGTATCCTGGATGATGTTTCCTCGACACATCTGACCTTCGGGAAGGAGTTCACAGAAGCAGTGGAAGCCAAACAGGTGGCTCAGCAGGAAGCAGAGAGGGCCAGATTTATGGTGGAAAAGGCTGAGCACAGTAAAAGGTGCCATCATCTCTGCCAAGGGTGACTCCAGGGCAGCAGAGCTGATTGCCAACTCACTGGCCACAGCGGGTGATGGCCTGATCGAGCTCCACAAGCTGGAGGCTGCAGAGGACATCACATTCCAGCTATCCTGCTCTCGGAACATCACCTACCTGCCAGCAGGGCAGCTGTGCTCCTCCAGCTGCCCCAGTGAGGGCCTGCCCTGCCTGTACGCCTCAGGCCACCTGGGCCACAGCCCTGATGATGATTCTGCCCCTACCCAGAAATCACTGTGAAATCTCATGATTACCTCAAAGTGAAGGAAATAAAAGTAAAATCAGTTCAAAAAAACAACAAAAAAAGAATTTTGGTTAAATGGTAGTTTCCACTTAACATTATGCTAAAGAAAGAAAACTTACTTGACTTATAATGTAGCTAACAATAACTTTTGGTAGAATTTTTTATAAAGTTATGTGAAGGAAAACAGAAATTACTAAGAGCTCACAAATGGAATGTGAGGCCTTCTTGCTCAGGAAGCCAGCCCAAGATCACCATCTTTTGGAGCCCTACATTTGTTTCACAGTCTTTCGTTTAGTATCCTCTTAGAAGCAATGTGGTTTCTCTTTCATCCTTTACTAAATATTAACTTAGTTTAGCAATTTGGCTTCACTTAGGTGGGATCGAAGCAAATGGCAATGGTCAGATGAAACCCTCTGTGGTTAAGCCTCCCAAGGACTCTTCTTGGGACAGACCAGCTTCCCATTCAGCACATTTATCCCACAGTCTCTTGGTTTTGGCTCCTGCTGCTGTTTTCCCTACCTCTTGCACAGCTTGGGTGTGGGATAAAACACCTTTGTCCTCTAGCTTACTGTTAGCACTTACCTGAGTATAACAGGTTAAGCAAGTCTTTACTAGTACTAGCTTTAGGCAAATAGCAGTCAGTGACAAACAATGGCAACATTAGAAAGTTATAATTTTACAGCCAGTCCTTGGATTACAAATATCTGACTTACATACAACCTATACTTAAAAACGAAGGCTATTACAGTTAGTAAGTCAGTGTACCTGTTTCAGCTTATATACAAAATCAGTTCAAGAACAAACCTACAGAACTACCTTGTTCATAACCCCAGAACTCCCTGTACCCCAAATTTGAAGTGATAATATTAGGAGATTTGGTCTTCATCAATGTGAGGCCAGGTTTATTTTAGAGGCTTTTTCTTCTTTTTTATTTTTTTGACCGGGGCCAGGTTTGAACCCATCACCTCCGGTATGTGAGGCCAGTGCCCTACTCCTTTGAGCCACAGGTGCCACCCTAAAGGCTTTTTCTTAATTCATCTACTTGGCCTATGCCTGGCTTGTTTGATTGGGAGTAGAGCAAGCTTCAAGGCTTTAATCCAAGGTGGAGTTTTGGAAGCATTGTGTCCAGACCTGGTGGGATCCCTATTACTCAACTGTGACCCAGAAAAGTCTGGCCATATTACATTTTATATACTTGTTTATTGTCTGTTCTTCCCCCCTGGAATGTCTGAGAACAGCAGTCTTGGCTGTCTTGTTTACTCTGTCAGTTTCCAGGCCTAGAACAGTGCCTGGCTGGGCGCTGGCTTTCAGTAAGTCCTCAATGAATGAACCTGCTTCCCAGCCTCTTCCTGTTGCATTTCCTGTGTACTTTGGGAAAAGATTCTTTTGCCTAATATTGGTGTTCATTTTGTTTTTTAGGCTTCCCTGGTAACTGGTATTTTTGTTTCTTTGCTTCACATGACCTTGGTATTTTCTGCGCCTTAGGGAAACTAGAGAAGCGTTCTCACAAACATGATTTTGAAGGAGAGCATGGTCTAAATACAACTGCCTATTACTTTAAATAATGTAATTATTTAAAAAAATTTTTTTTCTATATTATAGTGAAAAGAAGAGATTGGACCTGGAAAAGAAACTTTATGAGTATAATCAGTCTGATACATGCAGGTAAGAAATGACAGTGGTGACAGTTTCAAGCCAATTTTCATATATTAATCAAAAATTTAACCCTAATATTGTATCATAAATACCATTATTGGGATACTTTTACCATTATCTTATGTTTAGTGTATAATAATTTTAAGTAAAAATCTGAATTTAATATTAATATCACTATCAAATTAAGAATAAATTTGGTTAAAATTATTATAGTACAAGATATTTTTATTATTTGATATTTGTGTTATTTCAGTAATCTGTTTTGCTTAAATACCTTGCAGTAAGACACATTATAGTCTTATCTTTTTGGTCACAATTTAAACACATTGAGTTTGTGTAACAAGTCATTATTACTATAGCTGATCTTTCAACAAATTGCTTTAGACAGGGTTAGCTGATATCTCATTTTTTCATGGATATATCAGAATAATGGTTAAACTTACTGTAAGCAGTGGGTAATGCACTGTACATGTTATTCTTTTTAGGTTACTTGCCTTACTATTAAGAGAAGGCTTTTAATATCTTAATTTCTATTTTATAAAAACTGAACCTTATCCTTAAGCCATATGGCGTTACCTTCAAAGATTATTCATATGTGTATGAAGAATTTCTGGCTTTGTTAGTATTCAATTTGCACTTTATTCATGTTTTGCTGTGAGAAATGAAAAGCTGTCATCCAGAAGAAAAAGAAGCCAAGAATACTTTAAAGCAAAATTACTTATCAGGTCCATTTATTTCCTTATCTTTAAAACTATTCTTTGGTCTTAAAATTTAAGGTATTTCCAACATTTCCAGTTAAGGTAGACAGCCATATGTCTCTAGCAACAATGAATGAGAGGGAAATATCTTGTTTTGTTTCTGGAAGAAATAGCAGCATTGTGGATGCCATGGCCTCTGAAGTAGGCCCAAGTCTGAGAGTATCCATGGCAGCTGCCATTTTTCTATCCCATGGCAAGAGGTGCAGAAAACAGGATGTAGAATTCTCATGCAGCCTGTTCTTGGACAGCTTCCTGGCATAATGGTGTTGGGAAGGGTGGGTGTGAGAGAATAATGGGTACCTTTATTAAGTTTGCTGAGTTGGAACTCAGAGAATATGATTTGCCAAGAATAGGCTCTCTCAGACTGTAGGATAAAACCAAAACTGTCTTAACATTGCTGCTGAAACCTGTATCCCCCAGGAGGCAGTCTGACATGGGACCTGTGTGTACGTGCTATGGTAGTTTATTTGAGAAAGTGAACACATTCAGCTATAGAGCAGGGCTGGGGAAAATGAGGTAGGAGCTATTCCCTGCCATGGGCATTGGGGGCTGGATCCCTGCAGACCTGCAGAGGAGCCTTCCAAGGAGCGGTGTAGGCAGTTCTCCACATAAGTGTCTACCCAAGTGAAGGATGGGGGGGGTTGCATTCCTGCTGGCTTCTGACCTCCACTAGTATGGCAGCCCCACAGAGGGTTAACTCCTCACATCCAGGCTTTCCATGCTGCAAACTCAGAAAAGTAGCCCTGAGAAGGCAAGATGCCAAGTGCAGTGCAGGCAGAAGCAGATACTATGGGGTTCTCCACTTAGAGCAGGTTGCTGTAGCTGTGGCTGGTGAAAGAAAGGTGGGCCAGCGGGATGTGAGGGGGCATGAGAAGGATCTGATATAGCAACCCACCAGACTCTTCATTTTCTGCTGCCTGTTTAATGTTTATCATCACTATCTCTTTTCAGCCTTCCCTTAAAATTCTGCACTGACACTTCAGCATCTTAGGCATGACAGAATCTTTTGTTATAGCGTAAGCATGTAGGCTCTGTTGCCAGGTGCCTCAATTCATTCTGAGCCTCACCACTCTTATTCCTGTGACCTTGTGAGGCAATTACTTCAAAATTCTATACCTTCATTTCTTCATCCATCTAATGGGAATAATGATAATTATGAAAACTCCATGAATTTATACATACAGATCCTCAAAGCAGTGTCTGATGTATAGTAAGCGTCAATTATTACTTCTGTTTTTATCAATGTCTTTGTTCTTATGCCTTTGAACTTTCTGACATGCTATTTCCCTGGTCTGGAATGTTTTTCCCTCATCTTTTATTCTTGCATTCCCAACTTTGATTAACTCTTCTTCATCTTTCAGGTTTCAGCTAAAAAAATTATTTTTACTGGGAAGACCTTCCTGACCTCTTCAACTAAGTCAGATTGCCGAGTCCTTTTTAGATTCCCTCAGAGCATTCATCACACTGTATTTACTTAATTGTTTGTTTTCCCTGTTGACCTTAGGTGAAAGCTTTCATATTCAGTGTGCTGAATATGTGAGTGATTGCATGGATAGATAAAGAACTTAACTTGTGTGGTCAGCTTTGAAGGTTAATGTGGTCGCAGGAATGAAACTACAATTTGGATACAGAAGGCATGTTGTACCTACTCTGAGTAGACACAGCTAGCAGCTTTATTAAGTTCTTGAGTGTGAAAGACAATTTGTTAGACTCTACGTCTACTACTGTTGCCTGTATTAGAAGTGCAGAGATGGGCAGCAATAAAATTAGTCTTAAATTTTTCGTTTAGGAAGAAAAATGGAGACAGTCAACTATAGACAAAGCACAGAATTGTTAACATGATAAAGACTTACTTGAAAATTGTTGGGTTAGAAATTTTAAGGTCTGTTTTTGAGCAGATTTGGACATCTCCAGCATTTTTGCGAATCTTTGTTTTGAGGACTATTTTTTGTGGTTTTTTAACCTATTTTTGCTTGACGGGAAAATATTAAACAATTTATTAAGCCAACAGTAGTCATGCTGCATAACAGATACTCTTTATGGGTTAAATGCTTGTAAAAAAGAAAGAGAATTAGCAGTGAGCTCTTAAGAAGAGAGCTGCACAACTTGACTACCCTGTTGTACATCTTCTGAAATCCCTCTTAGGATAAGAGTCTCTAACCGTTTGTTACAGTATGAGTAGAGTTACAGACGTATTTAACAGATAATTTTTATATAATCCAAATGAGTGCTTTTTGTGTGCTTTACGTTTCAGATTTTCTTAATTTTATAGATTGTGATTTATAGTTTTATACAATTTCCATATGAGCAAATACTTTTGAAATTGTCATATGTAAGAATGTTAATGGGCTATTTGTTTCAACATGGCCACATAGACACTGTTATGAAGTCACATTTCATTTTGAGAAATAAATCCATATAAATCTTTATTGTGTGAATGGTATAAGATAGCCTTGTATACATTTCTCAGGAGTTATGCCTCTATGTAGCCAGTGTGATACCTAATGTTACTAATTAATTTTCTCTTCCCAAAAATGTATATACGTTCTATCCTTTGGGTTTCAGTGTTTTGGGGAAAATATCTTAGACTACATTGTCTCATTATCAATTTTGTCAAAGAAAATTCTCCTGCTTAGGTTTGTCAAAGTCTAATTTCATTGTTTAAAAATCTGCTTTTATTCTTCTAGAGTTAAGCTGAAATATGTGAAACTAAAGAAATACCTAAAGGAAATATGTGAATCTGAAAAGAAAGCTCGTATACGAAACCAAGAATATTTAAAGCGATTTGAGCGTGTCCAGGCTCATGTTGGACACTTTACCACAAATACAGAGAAGCTTCAAAAACTAAAGGTGACATCTTGTTTTGTATTTTGTTTTATTTTATTTTATTGTTTGTTTGCTTGCTTGCTTGTTTTTTGAGATGGAGTCTCAGTATGTTGTCCAGGCTACACTTGAACTCCTAGACTCAAGCAGTCCTCCTGCATCAACCTCCTAAGTAGCCGGGACTATAGGTGCATGCTACTCTTCCTGGCTTATGTTACCTTTTTTTGCTAAAATTGGAACTAATATGCCACGAGTTTCAGATCAATGGTGGTCACTAATGTTTAATTCATACAATAAGATTAAATATCAACTTTCCCTGTGAATTATTGTATGGCTAAATTTGATCAGAGAACTTGAAATTGCATTTTCTAAGTTCCCTTCTTTAGTTGAGGAATTAATGAATTATCTATAACAGGCAAAATCACTCACCATTGCTTGGCACAGTGTCTGACATACAGTATTTGTTGGCTGAAAGATTGAATTTGAGCAGCATTAGGGCTCACTCTAGAAACTGCTTCCCTCTTTAAAGGTTTCTTTTTCTGAGGCTCATTTGTCCGGTCAGGCAGTGCATTGGGAGAACAACGAGGGGGTAGAACTGTCCCTGAAGAGTTTGCTTTCATGCCCTGCAACCCAGAGTGACTGCTCTTTGTAGCCCTCTCTGACTCTGACACATCCTTTCCCTTGCGATACTTGGCCACCTGCTGCTCCACTAGTTATGCCAAGGGTGAAGGGCCAGCAGCAAGGCCTTTTCCCTCACCATTTGCACTGTCAGGTGTTGTTGCCCAAGTTAACCCAACTGTTATGGGAGGAGTTGGCAGCAGCTTCCCCCCTTTTTTTTGTTCTAGTTGTTCTCTACACAGCCTTTTCTTGTGAAATTTTCAAATACAGAGAAAAATTAACATAATTATTATAACAAACATATATTCTCCTTAGATGCAACAGTTGTAACTATTTTGCTGTATTTGCTACGTGTATATAAAATTTTTCCATGAACTATTGGAAGTCTGTAGGCATCATGACACTTCTTACCTAAGCCACATAAGCATGGATCTCCTAAGCACAAGGACAGTCTCCCACATAATCATACTATTATCCCATCTAAGAAAATTAAAGACTGTCCCATAATATCATTTACTATCCAGCCCTTATTCAGATTTCCCCAGTTCTCCAGTAAAGTAGTTTATTTTTCCAGACCAGGAGCCAACTAGAGTTCACATATTACTTGGTTTTATAGTTATTGGTTACTATGTCTTTTTTAGCCTCTTTTAGTTTCTTACCACTCCTCTTTTTTCAATGATATTGGCTATTTTGAAAAAGACAAGTAAGTTATTGTAGAATGAGCCACATTCTGAACTTGAGATATTTAATTTGTGGATCATCCCCCTTTGTTTCTTATGAATGCAGTCTAGCTTACCACTGCCAATAGTACTTACTGTAGTAATAAAACTGTTCTGTATCCAGCTGGTACTGTCTTACTACAGTAGCTACTAGCCAATACATGGTGATTGAGCAATTAAAAGGTTGCTTGTGACACTGAGAACTGTATTTTTAATTTTGTCAACTTTGATTGATTTAAATGCAAATAGTCACAGCTGAGATTTTATTTTCAAGTGCATCCCATTTGGAGCCAGTGATGTCAGATAGCCCTACTTGAGTGAGGCTGACTTTGATCCCTTGGTTAAGATGGTGATCTCGGCTCGGCGCCTGTGGCTCAAGCGGCTAAGGCGCCAGCCACATACACCTAAGGTGGCGGGTTTGAATCCCCAGTCTGGGCCCACCAAACAACAATGATGGCTGCAACCAAAAAATGGCCGGGCGTTGTGGCAGGCGCCTGTGGTCCCAGCTACTTGGGAGGCAGAGGCAGGAGACTCGCTTGAGCCCAGGAGTTGGAGGTTGCTATGAGCTGTGATG
>CAUYQV010124401.1:0-25702 GCA_963574575.1 Galagoides demidoff
GCGCCTGTGGTCCCAGCTACTTGGGAGGCAGAGGCAGGAGACTCTCTTGAGCCCAGGAGTTGGAGGTTGCTGTGAGCTGTGATGCCATGGCACTCTACCCAGGGGGATAGCTTGAGGCTCTGTCTCAAAAAAAAAAAAAAAAGAAAAAGAAAGTGAGGGCTCAGGTGACACTGAACAGGGGAGCAACCTCTCCCCCTCCCTTCTGCAGCACATCCCCTCTACGCTGGAGTGCCTGAGCCGCTCCACCCTGCTCTGTGTCTCAGCCCTGGCTGTCATCTCATATGTCACACCTGTGTTCCTTGTGGCCCTCCTGCCCCTCGCTGTCGTGTGCTACTTCATCCAGAAGTACTTCCGGGTGGCATCCAGGTAATGGCAGGGTGGGAGGTGCTTTGTATTGGGAAGTTTGGTGCACTCACTAGAAATATCATCATAAAAGTGGTAGAGTCATGTCCCCTCCCCTCAATAAAAAGAAAAAAAAAATGGAAATATCTATATCATATTCCTCTTACCCTAATATAACCATCTGTTAGCACACACTGCAGTTAATTTCTCAATTATTTCCTTGGGAGATACAGTCCAAATGGATAATGCATGAACACATTTATGCCCTTCATTCATTTTGTCAAAATGCTTCCCAGGAGTGTTGGGTGATTCCAGCAGCCAGGCTGATTGCTGATATGTGAAATCAGAGGCCACCCTACTTGAGGGGTATTAATGGCAAGCATGCCTCCCAGCCCCCTTGGGGGCAGAGGTGGTCAGAAGCCTTGCTTGAGAGAGCCTCTCTGACCACATTTGCCCTCTTGAGTCTTAGCGTCATGCACAACTCTTTCCTTCTTGGAATTTTCTAAGAGCATTCTCTAGGAAGTCTTTCTGAGAGTGAGCCTGTTATAGATTCAAAACACTGTAAGGAATCATTTATAGTGTTTCTCAGACTGCCAGTTACAGCCTGTCAGCTGGTCATGAAATCAATATCATAGACCCAAACCAGCATTTAGAATAAATGAAATAGAACAGAAAATGCCAGACTGCATTCATGTACTACAGCAACTTTGCTTCATGAAACCTTCATTTTGGTCATGTAGTTGTGTGAGTGTGATGATTTGCAGTATAAAATGTATTTCTGACTGTAGTTTGTGGTCATGGAAGTTAAGTACCTTCCTAAGTGCACATAGTTTGTTAGAAACGCAAGTCAAAATACTAATTAGCAATAATAATAATTATATTTAGATGCATTTTGGCCACAATTACCTGCCCAAAAGGATCAACATTTATATAAATGGCTTTTTGCTTGAATGATCCAGAAGCATTCGGCACCCACACAAGGAACATAGTGCGCTGATATTCACAAAATTACAGTGGCTTTTTAAACACGGTACAAGCTGTTCTGTAAAGTTTGTTTCTTGTGCCAGAGAAGCTACCCTGCTCCTCTGGCACCCCATCTGGCCCTAGAGACGGTTTGTCCAGGAAAGCTACTTCCTGCATCCCAGATTGGCCTCTGGCACTGATGTGCTTGTCAAGGTGCAGCAGTGCAGAGCAAGAGGCAATTCTGTTGCTATAGAAACCTCTGGCCTTATCCCCTCAAGGAGCTCTTTAGATCCTGGCCTGTGATGTGATGAAACCTGTATGGATATCAGGAAAGGGGGGCACAGGTTGGAAGCATTGAGTTTGGTCTTTCTGTTCCTTTGGCCAGCTGTCCCAAAGTTCAGGCTGTTCACCTGCAAAAAGGGAACTAAGGCTGCCTGCCCAGCCTCACCTCACCTCAGCATGAGGCTAGATAGCCAGGGCCGGGCGGGGGATTCACAGACCTGAGGTGGACAATGCTCAAGATAGCAGTAACTGTGCCTCGTGGGCAGTGTCTAAGCTGGTTACACAAATGCTCTCCTATTCAATGCTCACTACACTGTTGCCTTCCCTCTTCACAAGTGAGAAACTGAGGCCTGGAGAGGTGAAGCCCTTTGCCCACATGGTGGTCGGGGTAGAGCTAGGATTCAGGCTGGACTGAACCCCAAGCCTGCCTTCTTAACCACTCCACTCTCTTCCCTGGCACAGGGACCTGCAGCAGCTGGACGACACCACCCAGCTCCCTCTGCTCTCACACTTTGCTGAAACTGTGGAAGGCCTCACCACCATCCGGGCCTTCAGGTATGAATATAGATTATCCCCCAAAGTAAGAGTGGAACAGGGTGGGGCCGGGGGCCAGGTCATGAGATTCAATTCTTAGGGCTCCATTTAGCAAAGCTCAAGACACATCTCTCTCAACTCATCCTCAAGCCCCAAGACCCAGGGGATGTTCACCAGATGGGCTCCAGCTGTGTGTTCCAGAGAGGAAAATTCCAGCCCTGCAGACAAGCCCAGGGCCTCTGCTAAGGCAGAGAATGAAAAACAACAAGGCTGGACAAGTCTTTCTGTATCAGTAGTAGAAAGGGCCTTAGATCGTATAGACCAGTCTTGAGGCCTTCCTTTATGGAGGATGTCCTGTGTGCCCAATGCTGTGCTGAGTATTGCTGTGCCAACCCCATTCATTCTGCTCTGCAGCCCTGGGTGCTAAGCATTATTGTTCCCATTGCACAGATAAGGAAAACTGAGAGATTATATAAGGTCCAACAAAACCCAGACTTGATCCTACTTATTTCTTCAACGAACATTTACTGAGCACCCACTGTGTGCTATGCCCTATACAAGGCACTACAAACAGGAGTCAGATGACCCACTGCCCTGGAGGCATTTATAGCCCAAACTCTGAGCAGGCCCCCTCTTTCACTGCACCCCTGTACCAGGTGCGCTGAAAGAGGGGGGCATAAGGGTTTGGGAACATGGAAGAGAGCCAGTCACGGAAGGTTTCATGGAGCAGCTGTCATTGGAGCAAAGACTCAAAGGATGGGTAAGAGTTAACCAGGCTGGAGGAATTCCCTGAAAACTTCAGCGGCCCTGCCATCCTCTGTGACCCAAATTGTGATGTTGAGCCAAATGGGAGCATCGGAGGCTGCTGTCACTCCCTATTCCCCAAATCTCCAGTCGATCTGCCCAACATCTCTCTTATAGACGAATAGGCCAGCAGAGACCCCTGTCCCAGATAGCTGGGCTCTTGTCTCTAAGCTTCACCCAGAGAGTGATAATAGGCTAGTTTTAGGATGGTACAGCTGCACAGGGTGTGACAGTAACCATGAGACACCAAGTCCTATGTCCAGGAGTAACCCTAGGACTCAAAGACCAGTGGAAGGTCCAGAGAGGTTTGCGTTTCCCCATCCCTGAGGTCCAGCCTCAGCCCTGGGAGAGGTGCCAGGCCTCTGGTACAGCACTGAAGCCTCTGTTAGCTCACTGGGGCCCCTCTGAGGCCAGTGGGAGGCCACCTCCCAGGGGTCTTGCCTGAATAGATTAAAGCAGAGCAGAACTCTTCCCTGCCCCTGCCCAAGCCTCCTCACGGAAGCTGCTTGGAGACTGGCAGAAGACTCCAGAGTCTCCTCTCAGCTTCCTCTTCTTCTCAAGCCTGAACTTCCCCTGTTCCTTCAACTTCCAGGTCCCTGGGCCTAGCCTTTGCTCTAAGTTTTAGTGATGTCCCTCTTTCAATTGTTGTCCCAGAGGATTGTAGGCTGGGCCTAGTGTGGAGAGATTTTTGACTTTCCTAGAGTGGGCCAGAACCTCTTGTGGCTGGATTCCAGCTTCCTGGAACCGGCCTTAGAGCAGGCCTGTGGCTCAGGGCAAGCCTGCAGTCAGCCAGAGGAACTGTTGCCCAGTGAGACCTTCCACACTCTTCACTGACACAGTGAATGATGTTTAAATTTGAACAAAAGATTTTTTAAATCATCCTGTATGTGTTAATCCATTGGCTTTAGCCCAGCAGCCTGCCCTGTGGAGAGCTAATTAGCATTTATTTGATTGCGCACTTACCGCATGCCAGGCACCGTGCTAAGTGCGGTATGTGTGTGTTGTTGTGTTCAATCCTCACAGCATCTCATGACTTAGGTCTGAGTAGCCACTTTTACAGAGGCAGAAATGAAACCCAGAGAGGCTGGGTAATCAATCCGAGATAACACAGCTGAGCAAACGGCTGCTGGCCTTGGAACCTGGACTGGCTAACCTTTTGGACTTCCTCAAAGGGCCTGTTTTTTTACAAAAGAGTTTCAAAAGTGCCCAGTACTAGGCTCAGGGTTGGGCTCAGAGGTTGTTTCAGTTCACGTAGGAACTTACTCTTACTATCCCCATATACAGCCCGGAAGTCATGACCTTGGGATTCCAACCTGGGTTTGGGTGGCTGCACAGATGGAACAATTTTCCATTCCTCAGTCACATGTCACATTCCCATGGAGAAGCTCCCATCTCACATGTGCCCACCCCTCAGGCTCTCCTGTCACTCACACACAGCCCTGAGACCCACACACAATGAGCACCTCACACTCCTATCACCACAGGCACGCCCTCCCCATACACCTTCAACACACACTTAGACCCTTCAGATGTATGATTTCACACTGGTCTCACACTCGTCACCCACCATACACCTCCATCCCTTGGCTATGCCATCGCACGCTCTCTCCCACCTCAGAGACTCACTTCACTGTCCTCCACCCGGAAATAGTCAAAGCTGACACCTCCCGGAAGTAAAAAGCAAATGTCCATCCAACAAGGCACATCTTGGGTCCTTCTGAATCCTCAGAGTTTGGACATTATCAAACCAGTGGTGGTGAGATAGCTTTTCATTCATTTCTCATTCATTAACACACAAGTGCTCCTGTAGTCCTCTGAGCTCAGAACCATGCCATCAAGTCTGAGGGGGGTGGCCAAGGAGAAAGGTGCCAGGAGCCCAGGCTAGTCAGAAGAAAGAGGTGGTAGTGCATGCATCATGACACAGATAGAACACAATGAGGACCCGAGATCCCATCTACATTGGAGGATAAGGAAAGCTCCATTCATTCATTTAACAAACATCTATTGGTAGTGGCAGGTGCCACTGGTGAACAAAACAGACATGGTCTCCATTGGCATGGAATCTAGGGAGGGAGCAGGATCATAAACAGCAAAACGGATGGAGCACATAGCCTGCAGAGATGGAGGATAAAAGGGGACATCTACTATAGATGAGATACTGGCCAGGAAAGGCCTCTCTGAGGAGGTAGCTTTTAAGCAAAGACCTATAGGTTGAGAAGAAGCCAGTTTGGGTAAGAGCAAGGGAGAAATCATTCCAGGCAGAGGAAATAGCATGTACAAAGGCCCAAAGGCCCTGGGGTGAGGAAGACCTTGGCATTGTCACAAAACTTTTAAAAGGCTGGGGTGGCTGCAGCATAGTGTGCAAGGGAGTTTGTGGCAAGGGGTGAGGTTGGCAAAGGAAGTGGTTCTTTATCTTAAAAGCAAGGGGAGGTCGTTGGTATTCTAGGGGAGAGTTGGTTTGTGGCTTAGGGTATTCTAGGGGGGAGTTGGTTTGTGGCTTAGAAAGATTCTGTTGGCTGCTGAGTAGAGAGTGGAGGACCTATCAGGAGGTCCTATCAGGAGGACCTATCAGGAACCTGACGCAGAAGCTCAAGTGAGAGTAGTAGTGGGCAGGAAGAAGAAACAGTGGATAGAACCAAGGACTATCTTGGAGGCAGCTTAAGAGGACATGCTGTGGGACTAGATGTGAAGCCACATGACCCTGGGTTTCTAGCCTGAGAAAATGGGTGGAGGGAGGTGCCCTTTATTGTGTAATAAGGAAGACCTAGAAAGAATGGGTCTCAGGCAGAAAACAAGAGTTAGAAGGAGGTGGGACTCAGGACAGGTCTGAATGAGTAGATGAGTAGAAGGGGGAGGCATTCCAGAGAGGACCAGCATGAGTATGGTGGCAGATGGCACGTCTAGGGGCTCAGGAGGCCCGGGAGGCCCCCTCTCTAGGTAGGGTGGGCCACAGGAGCTACATGGGGTAACTGTGTCCCCTCAGAACCTCCTTTTCCTCCCTCCAGGTATGAGGCCCGCTTCCAGCAGAAGCTCCTCGAATACACAGACTCCAACAACATCGCCTCCCTCTTCCTCACAGCTGCGAACAGATGGCTGGAAGTCCGAATGGCAAGTGCCATCACCCCAACCTGGGGCCCTTGAAAGGGGGGTTCTGATAGGAATGTGGGTCCAGAGCAGGGGCACACATGGAACAGGTGGGGGAAGATGGAATACCAGAGTGTGTGGACCCTGAACCTTCTGCTTCCCCAGCCCTGTGGCCCTCCCCACATCTCACCTACACCCCTTCCCCTCATCTGCCTTGTGTATTTGAGGTGTGTGCCAGCAGCTCACATAGTTGTATCTGTAGCTGTGGTGTCTGCAGTGAGTCACATGACACATGTGTGTTGTATACGTGTGGGGGCTAGCTGGTGCAGCATAATGTGCAGGGGCATGGGGGACCATGAGGGTCTGGTGCATGATGGCTCCTAGAGCCCCCACTGTCTGCAACGTGTGTATGAGTTGTGGGGCTGGGATAAAGGCTTGGCTGAGCTGCTCCCTGCCATGAAAGGGAGTGAGATGGGCCAGGGGGTGGGATGAGGCTCAACCTCAAGCACCCAGGCCAGCTCCGTTCCCCCTAGGAGTACATCGGTGCATGTGTGGTGCTCATCGCAGCTGTGACCTCCATCTCCAACTCCCTGCACAGGGAGCTCTCTGCAGGGCTAGTGGGCCTGGGCCTCACCTATGCCCTAATGGTGAGTGACAGTAGGATAAGGCAGGGGAGGGGTCAGATGCCAGCATTCAGGGAATCCTGAGGCACCTACCCTAACTGAGACCTGGGACATCCCCAGGCCTTACCCCAAGTTCATCTGAGTTTGATGCCAGAAGGACCTTGTGAGCAGGAAGGCTGACAGGCAGGGCCCAAGGCCCAGGCTTCGAACAGGCAGTGTGTGAGGAGCCATACTCCTTGTAGGGACCCTCCCCATGGCTCCGAAGAGGGTACTCTGAGCAGGCCACTGTTGGGCATAAAAGATATCTGGGGACTAGAAGCAGTGGCTCATGCCTGGAATCTCAGCACTTTGGGAGCTGAGTTGGGAGGATAGCTTGAGCCCAGGAGTTCAAGACTCGCCTGAGAAACATAGCAAGATCCCATCTCTAAAAGGAAAAAATTATCCAGTCCTGGTGGTGCATGCCTGTCATCCAAGCTACTTGCGAGGCTGAGGCAAGAGGATCACTTGAGCCCAAAACTTTGAGGTTACAGTGAGCTAGAATGTTGCCACTATATTCCAACCTGGGTGACAAAGCAAGACCTTGTCTCTAAAAAACAAACGGAAAAAAAAGAGGTATCTGGGGCCCACCCCCTCCCTAGCTGTAGGAAAAGCCACGGCGGTGGCAAAAGACAAGACTTGCTCCCCACAGGTCTCCAACTACCTCAACTGGATGGTGAGAAACCTGGCGGACATGGAGCTCCAGCTGGGGGCTGTGAAACGTATCCATGGTCTCCTGAAGACTGAGGCAGAGAACTACGAGGGGCTCATGGGTGAGGGGTGCAGGAGGAGGGCTCCAGGGCAAGGGCCCAGAGGAGGAGCTGGTTGGGGTGGGGACCATGAGGGAGCCTGGGGTGGTGACATCCCTGGTGTGGCCCGTGCCTGCTGGCTGAGCCCAGCCCTGCCCCCAGCACCGTCCCTGATCCCGAAGAACTGGCCTGACCGAGGGAAGATCCAGATCCAGAACCTGAGTGTGCGCTACGACAGCTCCCTGAAGCCCGTGCTGAAGCACGTCAACGCTCTCATCTCTCCCGGGCAGAAGGTCAGACTGGGGACCACAGCCACTCCTGAGTCTGCAGGGCCAGGGAACACATGGGCCGGACAGCTGTGCACAGTCACCCTGTGGTCTACCAAGGCCCCTCCAGGCCTTACCTATTCAGACTCCCATCTCCAGCCCTGGGCTCATCAAGGGTCTTCTCCTGCTGCCTCTGGCCCTGTCTCATTTATCCACCAAGGAGGTGGATGCCCCAGACTTCCCAGCTCACAGTGCCCCACTCCACAGATGGCTGAGGCCTCTCCCCAGGATACGGCCCTGAGTTCCAGAGTGGGGGCCTGGGTTAGAGAGCAAGCCCATCTTTTCTGGAAAGGGGGATGCTCCTGACTGGCACTCTGGCCCAGCTCTCGTGTCCCCTCACGCCCCTTCTATCTCTTGGTCTGCCTCTCTCACTTTGTCATTGTCTGTCATCTCACTCCCTCTGATCTTAGGATGTACCTTTGGCCCTGCTTCAGTCTCCTCCTATCTGTCTCCTCCCTCTCTTGTCCTTCTGTGTCACCATCTCTGTCTCTCTATTATAATTTCTGGTCCTTTATTATAATTTCTCTTGTGATTCAAGAGCACTGGGGTCAGAGATGGCTCCAGTTTAAGGGAGGGCACTCAGATCCCTGCACACCCCACTGAGCTGCCCTCTTGTCCTCCTGCTACACCCATGTACATAGAGACACACCAGGACCCCCAACTCCCCTGTAGCCAAGTCTCAGCACATTCATGCCACACCAAGGCCCCAGCAAATGGACATCTCTGACATGCACTTGCCTTCCAGAGCCCCCTCTGTATCCACCTCAGGAAATAAGCCCAAACCTGCCAGGGCCAAAAAGACACTGGTCAGAAAACCAGGCCAACAAGAGAGACACTGTGACCTCCCGTACCCACCTGTGCACACCCCCAGAGCCAGCACTAGAGGCTCCTCCCAGCAGCCTGGAGCCCTAGCACAGTGCCTGCTTTTCTGTTTGCAGATTGGGATCTGCGGCCGCACAGGCAGTGGGAAGTCCTCCTTCTCTCTCGCCTTCTTCCGTATGGTGGACATGTTCGAAGGTGAATTGTAGGGAGGACACCACATGTGTCCCCACAGCCGCCAGACAGGACCACAGCCCTGCTGTGTGGTTAGACGTCACTCACAAGAGCCCCAGCAGTCCCTGCCTTGCCCCACATCCTCAGTGGGACCCATGTCCCACAATGAGCCTGTCCCCAGCAACACCCTACCCCCCAGGACCGCCCCACCTGTGATATCATCTCCACACAGGGCGCATCATCATCGATGGCATTGACATTGCCAGACTGCCTCTGCACACCCTGCGCTCACGCTTATCCATCATCCTGCAGGACCCTGTCCTCTTCAGCGGCACCATCCGGTGAGCCCCAGCACCTGCCAGGCCCACCCCAGCTTCAGGGCAGGGGCCAGGGCACAGGGGAGTGCCCCCTCATGTCCTTCTCTTTTCTACCAGGCTTAGGCAGGCTCTGGTAGGGTGTTCCCACCCACAGGTCTGAGATGCTGTCCTCAACCCAATGCCACCACCTCAAAACTCTCCCTTCAGCCAAGCGCCCAAGTCAATCCATGCTCACTCACTGTCCCCTTTGCAGCCTCGGGGATGGAGGCAGCACTCTGCTCCCCTCCATACTGGGGCTTTCTGCACCACCTCCAGATTTAACCTGGACCCAGAGAAGAAGTGCTCCGACAGCACACTGTGGGAGGCCCTGGAGATAGCCCAGCTGAAGCTGGTGGTGAAGGCGCTGCCAGGCGGTCTCGGTAACTACCCCTGGCCAAGCAGGGGCTGGGGACTCCAGGGCAGGGGAGGGAAGCCTCACACCCATGCTTCAAGTTAGCCCCGATTTTGGAGTCTGGGGGTCTGGCAGGACTGGGGATGGGAAGACAGAAATCAAAAACATGGGTCACTCACTAAGACTACTAGGAAGACACTGCCCCCATGCCAGTGATCGGCAGAGCCTTGGGGTATTCCCTGCAGCTCCTGGGGCAGTGGGGGGTGGCCAAGCCTTGGCTTCAGTGAATCCCCTCCAAGGCCCACTCAGGTGCAGCCCATCACGCTGCTCACAGCCCCTCTCAGACCTGGCCGGAATCACAGCAGCACTCACCTCAAAGGGGTGAACTCAGAGTCCACAGAGATGGCCTCTGTGTAGCTGTGCTGGGCACATCAGTCCTGCACACACTGTGCTCATGGACACACAGCTGCATATTTGCCCCCACACACACATTTCTCAATAGCCCCACAAGTCATCCCATCTGTTCCACTCACGGCACAGGATTAACTCAGCTCTGCTCCCCATCTCGGGGCCGTTTTCAGATGCCATCATCACAGAAGGTGGGGAGAATTTCAGCCAGGGGCAGAGGCAGCTGTTCTGCCTGGCTCGGGCCTTTGTGAGAAAGACCAGCATCTTCATCATGGACGAGGCTACAGCTTCTATTGACATGGCCACGGTTGGTGCTGGGCATATCCGTGGGATGCCAGTCTCAGGGAGGATTGCAGTGAGGTCTTAGGGAGAAGTTTGTACAATGTAGCCCTAAGGCTCTAAGTTGCCCCACATAGACACACAGATGCACAGCTGAGGTCCCAGCATGCTGGGAACCCAGTCAGTCCCATGGGAGCAGGACCTGTCGGAGGTTGGGGGTGGGGCTAGGACTGGGCCCCACATCCAAAGCCAGGCCAGACCTAACCACTGAGTAGGTGAATCATGCCTCTGCCTTAACCTGGCAGGAGAATATCCTCCAGAAGGTGGTGATGACAGCCTTTGCGGACCGCACAGTGGTCACCATTGCGGTAAGGGGATCATTGATGGGGTGCAGAGGGACACCTAGAGACAGCATTGTCCTCCTGGTGCTGTCATTAGTGGGCAGCCCCTGGGCTTACCTGGTTCTAGTAATCAAGAAAGATCCCCCTGGAGCAATGTAGGTCAAGGAGTCTGGAGGGCTTCCAGGGAGCCTGGTTTGTAAGAATGGGGGTGTGGGGGACTTGCACCTGGACTCCCTCACTACTCCCCTCTCTTTCTCCAGGTTCCAAGGTCTGCCCTATGCCAAGGCCCTGTGAGCCAGGCTGGGGTTTTTTCTCCATAGGTAGTAGGGAGGGGGGTCCCTGAGACTTAAAACCTGGAAGTGGGACAGAGATGGGACTTGGAGAGGGAAGAAGGGTGGTATTAGTGGATGGAGGGCTTAAAATCACAGCCACCCCAGGAAGGACAGTCAGCACAGAGATGGGACATTGTGGCCCCAAGCTGCAGGAGGGGCCATCAGCTGCTGGCCCCCCTTCTCCCACCACCCTGACCAGCCCCTCCCGTCCCACTCAGCATCGTGTCCACACCATCCTGAGTGCAGACCTGGTGATTGTCCTGAAGCGCGGTGCCATCCTTGAGTTCGATGAGCCAGAGAAACTGCTCAGCCAGAAGGACAGTGTCTTCGCCTCCTTTGTCCGTGCAGACAAGTAAACTGTCAGAGCCCAAGTGCCATCCAATATGCCTGCCCTGCCTTGCCTCCTGCCTGGGTTTTCTAACTGTAAATCACTTGTAAATAAAGAAATTGATTATTTCTTACTGGAAGCCCTAAGTCTGGGGGCAGGGGCTGGCAGTGGAAAGTGGATGCTATAGAGCCAGCTCACCTTTGCCATCAGGAAGACCTGAAGAAATTGTGTGAGCATGGGCAAAAGTATGTTTCCTCATCTGTGAAAAAAGGGCTATATTAGTCAGTTTGGGGTGCCACAACAAAATACCAAGGCTTGGTGACTTTTTTTATTTCTCATGGTTCTAGAGGCTTATGTCCAAGATCAAGGTGGTGACAAGTTTGGTTTCCCTTAAAGCCTCTCACCTTGGCTTGCAGACAGCCACTCTCTCACTGTGTCCCCACATGGCCTTTCATCTGTGTACATGCATCCCTGGTGTCTGTCTAATTCTCTTTCTCTTCTTATAAGGACACCTGTCATATTAGATTAGGGCCCCGCCCCTATGACTTCATTGAACTTTAATTATCTCCTCACAAGATCAATCTCCAAATATAGTTACATATTAGGGGTTAGGGCTTCAACCTGTGAATTTGAGGGGGGGATACAATTCAGAACATAGCAAGAGTAATAGCATTTCTGTGATGACCTCATCAGATAAGGTAACAGATATCCATACAGCTTGGTCCCCTTTCTTCTCACTTTCATTCTTGGATCAAAACTGCAGGGACTGAGTACCCTAGATTATCACCATTTTCATTGCAAATGACAAGAACCGAACTCAAAGTAGCTTAAACAAGAACTTGAATTTATTGCCATATGTGACTGAAAATTTTATGAGGTGTACTACTTCAGGCATGGCTGTATCCAGGTGTTTGATATCAGGGATGTGTCTCCATTTCTAGAATCCTTTTTCCTCTCCTTTCTGGTTGACAGATGGCTACTAGCAGCTCCAGCAAATATCCTACTACGGCTAACCCAAGGGGAAAAAAGAGATGGCCTTTCCCAATAGTTCCAGCAAAAATCTTAGGGGCAAATCTCAATGGACCAACTTGGGTCACATCTTTACCCCCACCTAATCACTGTGGTCAGAAAACTGGGATACACTGACTGGCTTGATCTGGATCACATTCCCCTCTCCATTCCCTGAACATGGGCATTCAGAAGTAAGAGAAGGGTGGGCCTTCAGAGGGAAAACACAGTACATGTGCCACAAGCCATTCAGATGTGGCTGGAAGATGCTGGGGCTCAGACACCAGGGAGACCCAAACAACAACTGTCCTGTCTCCATCTGCATCATGAAACAAGACTCCACACCTTCCCACAGCCAAGAAGTAGAAGGTGCTCATATACATCTTTTTTTTTTTTTAATAGAAATTGGATGTCACTGTGTTGCCCAGGCTGGTCTCAAATGCTTAGACTCAAACAATCTTCCAACCTCAGCCTCCCAAAGTCCTGGGATTATGGGCATGAGCTACGGTGCCCAGCCTACATGTCTCTGTATTAGCATTTATACAGAACCCGCAACATTGGCTATACCAGGCCTTGGGTGGTAGACCTAAGAGCTGGGCCTGCATCCCCTCTTAGTTACAAGGGGGTGAGAGATAAAAAGCATAAGGAAAACCCACCAGTTATTAGACAGGCCCAGCCCCAGATTCCTCTGGATGTTCCAGGAATCAAAGGAGCTCAGAAAGTAAGAGCTCTGGGAGGTTTGGCAGGCCGCCTGGGAGAGTAGGGATTGGACAGACAGAGGGTTAGGGAAATGAGCTAGGTGGGGTGAGAGCAGCAGGAGCTAGGAAGTGATAGGTAGTCAGAGAGTGGGAGGGAGATAAGGGCAGCAGATCAAAGAGCTTTGAATGTCAAGACTAGGAATGTGGGATAAGCCTATGGACCAAAGAGGAGTGCAGAAGGGTTTTGAGCAAGAAGGTACTTGCCAAGTGCAATGTTTGGGGAGACAGGTATGAGCCGAGCAGAAGCTGAGTCGTTTGGGTGTAGGATTCACCCTCCTGGAAGGGTAGAGCAGGTAAGAGCTAAGGCTTCAGGGCCACACCGAGATGCAGGGCCCCTTCCCACCTCTGAAATGGTCTGAGGGTCCTAGCCGCTGCTTCTACTGGGGTTCTCCCAGGAGCAGAGGAGAGCAGAAAGAGGACTCTACATGGCTAAGACTACTCTAAAGCCACCTCACCCCAAGGGACAGAAAGGAAGTATCAGGGGCAGGGTGGAATCCCAGTGAAGTATTGCAGAGATGCCCAAGGCCACCCTGGCCCAAATCCCTCTATAATTTCCCTGCTAGGCCACCGGCCTTGACTTGAACACCCCACAGTCATGGGCCATTTCTTGTTATTGTTATGAGAACTAACTCTTACATATGTGAAATCAAAGCCTACCTCTGTTCCACTTAGCTTCTTTCCTTTGGGCCACACAAAACTACTAGTCCATCCTCCTTCAACCTTGGGTATTTCTGTAATAGTGTGCAACCCCCTGAGAGACTCTCCAAAGCTCCTTTTCTGGTGGCTGAACATGTGTAGTTGCATCAGAGGTTTCCCATGCAACCTTGTCTCCTTGAGAACCCCTCTGTGCTCATCCTATTTCACCCTCCCCACTCTAGGCACTATACCTCTGTTAGCACAACCCAAGATCAAACTCACCTTTTGTAATGATACTCAGCCTGCAGGTGAGTATGGAAAAGAAAAGAAAATCCTATCTGAAAGTCATGCTCACAGCCCCATTCTCCCTCTTTTTCCAGCCTCAGTCCCTACTCCTACACCACACTTAGGCCAGGTGCTCCTGTATAAGGATCTGAGCCTCAAGAAGGGGTAAAGTCATTGCTGTTACAACAAAAGAAACCTAGCTTCCCTCCCACCAAAGAACTGGGGGAGGCACAAGCCACAGGGCAAGGCAACCTTAGGTTAATGCCTGCATGGAAACACTACCATGCCTAGACCAAGAGCTTGGGTCCCCCAGTACCCAAGCCAGTCCTAATATACCTATTCAGACCTAGACACCTCCCATACCTCCCATCACCTAGGTGGAAGAAATTGGGCTATGGGTATAAGGAAGTGTAAAGCAAGTGCCAGCAGCCCAAACCCTCTTTAAAGGCACTGTGGCTCATGCCTGTAATCCCAGCACATGAGGAGGCTGAGACCGGAGGATCATATGAGCCCCATAGTTCAAGACCAGCCTGGGCAATATAGCAAGACCCTCATCTCTTTAAAAAAATTGTTTTAATTAGCCAGACATGGTGGTGTACCTATAGTCCCAGCTACCAAGGAAGCAGAGGTGGAAGGATCAGTGGAGTCCAGGAGTTCGGAGCCAAAGTAAGATATGATGGTACCACTGCCCTCCAACTAGCAACAAAGCCAGACTTTGTTTCTTAAATAAATAGATAAATGGGTAAATGAATAAAGTAGGGATGGTCATAATCGAACAGATGGAACCGCCCAGGGTTCTGGGATACAGCATCTAGCATCCCCTGTAGTATTAAACTGTGCCCCCACAACTACTGAGATACTTTTCTTTTTCTTTTTTAATGGGAGGAATTCCGAGATTTCATCAGATTTTCAAAGGATTCAAGACTGAGAAAAGATTAAGAGCATCCTCCAAAGGGAAGAAGCTGTCAGTTGAGAAGCCCTCGGGGCCACCTAATTTTTCCCAGCCCCGGGATTGATGGTGCTGCCCCTCACTTCCTCCTTTCTCTGTAAAAGTCTGCATAATCCCAGCGCTCAGCTACAGGCAGATACTGACCCAAATATGGATGGGAATTTGGAGGAGGGGAGACAGGGCGACAGGGGCTGCGGTCCCCAGACAGGGAGGGGGGGTCATAGCTCCCTCCGCACACCCCAATTTCAAAGAGCATGGACAGAAGGAACCCCCTTTGATTCATCAGATATGACAACACAGCCACCCCAAACCCAGGCCAGACTAGCGAGTGTAGAGATGGAAGGCGGGAGAAGGGTGAGGCGAGGGGTGGGGCTTGCTCCTGTCCCCGCCCCCTCTCCCGCTCGGGAATAGGTCGGGCTCCCCCTGGCGGCCCCTGGCCCCCAGCCGCCGCTCTGCTTCTCGGGCGACCCCAGCCCGTGATCCTCCCCCTACCTGGCACAAGTAGGTCTCCGCAGACCCGCAAAAGGACAGACGACACAGGAGAACAGCCCGCCGCCAGCACCCGGTTGGCGGGAGGGGGCGGGGAAGCGACCGCTGCGGCTTGAGGAACAGGAGCAGGTGCAGCAGCGACGAGCGGGCGGGGCGGGGACGGAGCGCGGGGCGGGGGCCGCAGGCGGGCGGGCGGCGGCGCCTGGGCGCTCAGAGGCCGCGACCGTGAGCTAGCCCGGCCGGGTCGTGTGGGAGCCGAGGGGATCCGGAGTTAAGTCGGGTGGGGTAGTGACTCCAGAGAGCGCAGGAGCCCAAGGAGACAGAGAGGACGAGCGCTGGAGAGGAATCAGAAGAGCGGCGGGGGCGCTACTGGAGGAGTGGGCTAAGGAAATAGGGAGTATACCTGCAGAAGCGACTGGGGGAGCTCAGGACATGAAGTTACAGTTTGGAGGGGAGCCGGGGAGTGAAATGGGTGAGGCGGAAGACGTGTGGGGGTTGAGTGAGGTCCGAGTAGTTGAAAAGATCCGGAGGTGCTAAGTTCTGAGGTGTTAAGGCTGAGTGGGGAGGGGCCCAAGGGGTGCTCAGCAGGTGAAGGAGAGCTGGGAGGAGGTCAGGTGAGAGCAGTGGGGGTTGGGGGCTCCCTAGGCAATGGGCAGGTGGGCTGAAGTGTGAAGCGGATAGAAAGAAGTGAAACAGGATCCAGGTGGGAGTGTAAGAGGCTCTTGGGAAAGGCATCTCAGAAGTGGTGGTCCCAGGGTGGGAGGGTGCCCAAGGAGGGGACACCATAGTGAGGCCCTAGGCCAGGTCAGGGGGTGTCCCCCCCATGGGGGAAGCTGCTCCCTGGGGGTTGCTGGAGCCATGCTGTCCCGAAAGGGCATCATCCCTGAGGAGTATGTGCTGACACGTCTGGCAGAGGACCCTGCGGAGCCCAGGTACCGAGCCCGAGAGCGGAGGGCCCGTTTTGTGTCCAAGAAAGGCAACTGCAATGTAGCCCACAAGAACATCCGGGAGCAGGGCCGTTTCCTACAGGACGTGTTCACCACGCTGGTGGACCTCAAGTGGCCACACACTCTGCTTATCTTCACCATGTCCTTCCTGTGCAGTTGGCTGCTCTTCGCCATGGTCTGGTGGCTCATCGCCTTTGCCCATGGCGACCTGGCCCCTGTTGAGGGTGCTGGGGAGCCCTGTGTCACCAGCATCCACTCCTTTTCATCTGCCTTCCTTTTTTCCATCGAAGTCCAGGTGACCATTGGTTTTGGCGGACGCATGGTGACTGAGGAGTGTCCCCTGGCCATCCTGGTCCTCATTTTGCAGAACATCGTGGGGCTCATGATCAATGCCATCATGCTGGGCTGTATCTTCATGAAGACGGCCCAGGCCCACCGGAGGGCCGAGACCCTTATCTTCAGCAAGCACGCTGTAATCGCCCTGCGCCATGGCCGCCTCTGCTTCATGCTGCGCGTGGGTGATCTCCGCAAGAGCATGATCATCAGTGCCACCATCCACATGCAGGTGGTGCGCAAAACCACCAGCCCTGAGGGCGAAGTGGTGCCCCTCCACCAGGTGGACATCCCCATGGAGAACGGTGTAGGCGGCAACAGCATCTTCCTGGTGGCACCCCTCATCATCTACCACGTCATCGATGCCAACAGCCCACTCTACGACCTGGCACCCAATGACCTACACCATCACCAGGACCTTGAGATCATTGTCATCCTAGAAGGCGTGGTGGAAACCACGGGCATCACCACCCAGGCCCGCACCTCCTACCTGGCTGATGAGATCCTGTGGGGCCAGCGCTTCGTCCCCATCGTGGCTGAGGAGGACGGACGCTATTCTGTAGACTATTCCAAGTTTGGCAACACCATTAAAGTGCCCACACCACTCTGCACAGCCCGCCAGCTTGATGAGGACCGCAGCCTGCTGGATGCCCTGACCCTGGCCTCAGCCCGAGGGCCTCTGCGCAAGCGCAGTGTCGCCATTGCCAGGGCCAAGCCCAAGTTTAGCATCTCTCCAGATTCCCTGTCCTGAGCCGTGGTCCCAGGCGCCACCCGTATGCGTGTGTGTACACGCAGTGTGGCATGCTATGTAGCGTGGACATGGTATAGGCTCCTCAGCCAGGCAGGGGCCTGGTGTGAGGCTGGCTTTCCCCAGCTCAGCTTCCCCCTACTGCTCACCCCGGGTGTTACAAGGCACTTGTCACTACAGCTATTTCTGGCCTCAGCAGGAGCCTGTACTGGGTTATTTTTGTCCCTGCTCCTCCCAGCCCCAGCTCAGGACTGGCTTGCCCCTCTCCCATCCCCGCCCCCCATGGCTGGGGAGGCTGTGGGAAGTGCTGGGCTCTAAAGCTGGGTCCCCATGATCGACTGGCCACAAGCTGGGCAGGTGGCTAGGAAAGAACCGTCTCCAGGCTGGAGGCCTGATGCCATTTCTGCGACCATAAGAAATTGCCTGTGGTCAGGTCACAGACCCCTTTGTCCTTTAAAAAGTACCAGGCTAAGGGCTGGGCCTGAGTGTCAGGGAGGGCAGTGATGAGAGAGCTGGAGGGTTGGTGCTGCAGAGTCTACACAAATGGGCACCAGCCAAGGATGACGGGCCCTCTCCCGGGGGCAGGCTTGGGCCAGGGAGGGGAGGCAGCAGGGGAGAGTGGAGATATCCCTGCCCTCTGCCCCCAACACTACCTTCCTGATGTGAGGTGCTTCATGGGCTGGAACTGCTATACCTGCCTGCTCCCTTTCCGTCACCAAAAGCAGAGGACAAGGTGTTTCCAACACAATCATGGGCCTCAGACTCATCTCTGGTCCTGGTTCCCCACTGGTGGACTTACTTGGTCCAGAGGGTGGCCATGTGTCTGAGTGTTGGGGTTGCTGAAAAGGGAGGTATTGGAAAGTTCAGGATGGTGAAGTTGAGTGAGGTCCCTGAGGCAAAGAGGCCCTTGGTCCTGACAGGCTTGGCCCTAGCCTGGACCCCTGGAGCAGGGCTACATGTTCTTGGCCAGAATTCTGCCTTTTCCATGTCAATAAAGCCTCCCCCTTCATGACCTAAACTCTGAGCTGTTCTTCCTGGGGAGGCAGTGAGTGTGCTGCGGGAAGGGAGGGGAAGGGCTGGCAGCTGCCACCCTTTAAGAGGTGTCATGGACCATAGCAGGGAGACCAGGGAAGGGACCTGCCGCTGGCTCCTGTTCCCCCAGCTCAGGGGGACATTCCCCTCCTGCCTCAGGTGGCCAAGTATCTCAGCCTCTGGACGCCTACCAGTGTTTATAGCCCTGGGTCTGCTTCCTCTCCCAGGGATCTGCTAGAAGGTCGGGGTGCTGTGGATGGGGCGGGGACACTTGTAAGCATTAATGTAGTGATGGGAACATGAGCTCTCGAGCCAACTGCCTGAATTTGAATCCTGGCTCTAGCTAGATGACTTTGGTCAAGTAACTTAACCTTTCTGTGTTTCATCTATAAAATGAAGATACTAATAGTACCTACCTCATAGAATTGTTGTGGGAGTAAGTGAAAACATATGTACAATGCCTAAGTGCCTGGTCTACAAGTGCTTAATAAATGTTAACCATTGTGATTGCTGCTGAATCAGCCACATAAGAAAATTGGCCAAGCAAACTATCAGGGAGAAGGTGCTTTTATATTTTCCCTCAGTGATACATTTCTCTGCCAGGTCCTACCTTCTACACAGTGTCCCTTCCCAGCTTAGAAAAACCATGACTACAGGGGCTGAGGCAGCACCTGGTACCTGGTCTCCTTGTCTCCACTCACCCCCACCTCTGCAGTTCATTTGCCTCACAACCTCCAGGATGGACTCAGAAAGCCTAGTCTTTCCTTGCCACGGGGAACAACTTCCATAGTTCCCCACCTCCTTCCTGGGAAGGCTGGCCACTGTCACCAGCTGTTTCAGGCTATAGCTGCCTTTCCCAGCCTGCTGTTCTCTTGCCAGGACTCTGTGCTCACCCACCTGCTTCCCCCACTGCCTCCCCATCCAGTCCCCTCCTTACCGTAACATGGAGCTTCCTACCTCTGGACCTCTGCTTTGCCTAGACCGTCAGGTCTCACCTCTGTCTGTTGAAAGTCACAAAGTCCAGGCCAAATGATGCTTCTGTGAAGCCATCCCTGATTTCTCTGGGGAAAAAGTGGTTGCTTCCCTCCCCTATGCTAGAGGCCATTCTCCTTTTGCCTGTGTTTATGGGTCTGACTCCCCATCCCCAAGTCCATGGCTTCTTGAGGTCAGAGACTGTATCTGACTCAGCACTGTGCCTGACACTGAGTAGGTGCTGAATGAATTAACAAGTGAATGAATGATGGGTGGATGGACAGGTGTGTGGTGTACAGGACAAGCCATGGGTACAACAGTGTGAGGCCTACAGACAGGGCTTTGGTCAGATGAATAAGAGTCTGCCCCAGGCTGCTCCAGAGGCGGGGCTAAAGGGCCCAGGAAGTGGCGCTGCTGATCTGAGCTCTAAGAGCTCTCTCTTTACACCTACACAGTTCCCCAGTGTCTGTTCCCTTTCTTGCAGAGCTGATTTGTTTTCTGTTGAGGGTAAAGGGGTGAGAAGCTTCTCGGCATTCTAGGGGCCTGGCTCTTGGGACTCAGGTTGGCTGCCCTTGAGGCCAAGGGAAGAAACCAGACTCGCTAATGAGGAACTCCTGGCAGCACCACCTTTGGGGCTCCATCCAGGGTAACCCTCTTCCACCCCTTCATGGACCTCAAGCTGCTAGTGACGGTGAACCTGAGGCCGTCAAAACTGAGGGATCAGCGCCACCTGCTGGCCATAAAAATACCTAATTGATCCCAGAAAATCAGGGCCACTGGTGCTAGGCTCTCCACCAAGTCTAAGGGAGCCCCCCCAGGTAAATTAAGACTTAGCTCAGGGAAGAACTAGAAAGCTCCAGACACAGAAGGCAGATGAACCAAGCCTTCCTGTCACCGCCCCAGGTGTTCTTACCCTCTGATGTGTTATTTCCATCTGGGGCACCCTTTCTTTAAAGCATTGGCCTAAGCAAGATAAGGTACCTGCCTCCTGAGTTCCATCCAGACCAACAGAAACTTTTATGAGAATTTTATTTTTGTTGTTCTGTCTCCATGACTGAAGGAGCAGGGAAGCTGTCTGAGCTTGTACACATCCTGTGTGGAAGACCTGGCTCTACTCCACATCCCCTGAAAAGGGGAAGGAAAGTACTGTGTCCCTGTGGCCCAGTAGTACTCTGAGAGGTGTTGCTGTCCTCTGAGCTAGCAGATGAGGAAACAGGATCAGAAGTGGAGGTGTGTTAACCCTTTCAGGCTTCTATAACAAATACCATAGACTGGGTGGCTTATAAATAATGTCTTTCTCACTGTTCTAGAGACCAGGAAGTCCAAGATCAAGCTACCAGTCTATCAAGACACACAGATTTGGTGTGTCAGGTGAGGGTCTACTTCTCACTATAGCTTCACATGCTAGAAGATAAAGGGGAGTCTCTGGGTCTTCTTTTATAAGGTCTCTACCATCATGACCCAATAACCTCCCAAAGTCTCCACCTTCAAATACCATCACCTTGGGCATTAGAATTTAACATGTGCATTTTAGGGGGACACAAATGTTTAGTCTATAGCAGCAGGTAATTTGCTAAGATCTCACAGCTAGTAGGTGGCACATCTAAACTTTGGACATAAATCTATGAAATGTCAAAGCCCTACTCTTTCCTCCTTCCACACAGTCTCAAGGACCTGAGCTCCAGCTTTCAGGAGGCTGCACCTTGTTCTGAATGTCAAATCCACCATGGAGAGAAAGTTATCTCCAGACCAAGAACAATGTAGCTTGGGAAGCCCCTGGGCCTCCCAGAAGTCCCAGATTGGGTTCTGACAGGCTCAGCTGTGTTAAGTGGCAGCCTAGCCCTAGATTGTGTTCAGAACACCCATGGTGTCAGAGGAACCTCACTGGTACTTTCTTTGGTCCATGTGCATGCTGAGCCCTTCACTTTCCCCCTTGTTAGAGGAGGATGGGGGTCCTTTCCATCCAGGCTATCCTTCCAGCCATTTAGGTAGCAATGCAGCCTGATGGGGCACATCTACCACCCACCTGTTCCCCCAACTCAGATCAATGGTGTCACATGTGTCCTGGGCCTCAGTTCTGAGCTCCACGGGGGAAGGAAGCCAGGCCACCCTCTTCCTGTAGTGAAACTGTGCTAGTCTAGAAAAAATAGTCCGCTAGCCATACCAGAGCCTGCCCAGGCCTACTGCCTGTGGATCTGGGATCTCTAGCCAGTTGCCAGACTCACTCACCATGAGGCCCAATACACCTCTATGACCTTCTGCCCAACTCCTACAGCACCCATTTCTTTCCACAGGAGGCACAGGAGTGTCTTGCATTTGAGCTCCTCCTTGGCACTTTTCCCTGGAGGAAACTTTCCCAGGGAGTTTGCTGTCACAGAAGGAAACTAGCAGGCTCCCCATGGGTCTCTGGACTCTCCAGGACCTCTGAGGTCTCCCCAGGTCCAGGTATCAGACACTGTGTTATATGAGGATGCATAGAAGACTTTGGGAAGGAAGACATGAATTCTGCACATCAAAGTCATGCTGAACCAAGACTGGGGCAGGTCCGAGGAATATCACTTCCAGCTTGAAATGAGCTGCAGAAAGGAAGAGTGGTGGGACTGGTCAGAGCTGGGCCAGAAGTGGGTCTTTTTGCCTTGGAATCTAGGTGATTGGCAGTATCTCTGCTAGGACTGCCCACCCAGAGTGTAGCCTATCTTCACAGAAAGGGAAGCAGGTGCTACCTATATTCTAGCTTTACTCTGGGCAGGCCCAACTCTGGAGTGACATGGGTGGATGTCTGAACTGGCCAACCTGTATAGAGGTGTGAACTTCTGCTGCCTTTCCCCAACCTCAGTTCCTTGCAGGCACTGATGCCAGGGAGTGGAATGGATGATACCAAGTGCATACACACCAGGTATGTAGCACAGGTAGGCAGTACCTAGCAGCTTTCTTCAGCTTACAGGCTCAAGTTAACCCTTTTCTGTTGTTCATATACCTCCCCTTCATGGAATGATATCATTAGTGATAACACAAACACATCCCAAACTCCATCCCCAGATCATCAGCACCCAAGCTGAACCAAACCAACTTTGGGGTAGCTCTGTGTCTGTCTGCTCTTTATTTGATCAATTCCAGTTTTTCCCAGTAATGTCATTATTATCAGGGAAACGGGGGTAACTTCCTAGGAATCTAAAGAGAAGTAGGCTCAGAGCCTATAGCTCAGCAGCTAGGGCACCATTCACATACACTGGAGCTGACAGGTTTGAATCCAGCCCAGGCCTACCAAACAGTGACAACTACAACGAAAAAATAGTTGGGTGTTGTGGCAGGCACCTATAGTCCCAGCCATTTGGGAGGCTGAGGCAAGAGAATCGCTTAAGCCCAAGAGTTTGAGGTTGCTGTGAGTTGTGATGCCACAGCACTCTACCCAGGGTGACATAGTGAGACTCTGTCTCAAGGTAAAGTAATAAATAAAGAGAAGTAAAATGTAATACAGTTCTGACTGAGACTCTGGTCCCTTTTAATTAAATCCCTACTATGTCCTTAGTTTCCCATCTACCTTGAAAGTAAAGGGATCAAAATCATTCTGGGCTGGGGCTGGGTATAGTGGCTCATAACTATAATCCTAACATTCTGGAAGGCCAAGGTGGGTAGATTGCTTGAGGTCATGAGTTCAAAACCAGCCTGAGCAAGAGAGAAACTGTCTCTACTAAAAATGGAAAAACTAGGCTGGGTGCCCATAGCATAGTGGTTACAGTGCCAGCCACATACACCGAGGGTGGAGGGTTCAAACTCGGCCCGGGCCAGCTAAACAACAATGACAACTGCAACAAAAAATAGCTGGGCATTGTGGCGGGTGCCTGTAGTCCCAGCTTCTTGGGAGGCTGAGGCAAGAGAATCGCCTAAGCCCAAGAGTTAGAGGTTACTGTGAGCTGTGATGCCACAGCATTCTACTGAGGGCAACAAAGTGAGACACTGTCTCAAAAAAAATAGAAAAATTAGCCAGATATCATGGCGGTGCCTGTAATCCCAGATACTTGGGAGGCTGAGGCAAGAGGATCACTTGAGGTTATTATGAGCTACAACACCACGGCACTCTAGCCAGGGTGATAGAGTAAGACTCTGCCTCCAAAAATAATAATAATAATAATAATAATAAAGAAAAGAAATCATCCTATAGTTCTACCTCAAGGAAGGCAGCTGGAACAGTTTGCTCTTGACCAATCTGTCTGCATCATCGGGAAAAGCTACTCCAGTTACACAGGCACTCTGAGCAAACTTGCAGTCTCTCGCCTCTGTGTAGGAACTGCTGAAATCTTCTGGGTGGTTCCTCTGTTCCCAGTAAGCGGCCATGAGTACACCACTTCCTCATTCTAAATCTTCAGGCCCTCCTGCATCAGTTCTGGGAAGCAGCTAGCAAGACAGAGTTAGAAGTACAAACAAGGTCATAGGGCGACTCCTGTGAAAGCCAAAGGAGAGAGGGAGTAGGAGAGGAAGGCTTCAGACCACAGTGCAGGCTGACCGTGAGGCAAGAGGGGACCGACCATAGGGTCAACTGTTAAATGGCAGCCAAGCCCTAGATTGTATTAAGAACACCCACGGAGTCAGAGGGACCTGGACAGGGAAGGACAAAATAGGAGGAGCCTCAGATGACAGTACAAGTCAGTCCTCGTTCAACATTATCAATAGGTTCTTGGAAAGTCCAACTTCAAGGAACACAACAGAACAGAAGCATCTTCACCATGAGCTAATTGATAAACAAGAGTTAAGTTCTGACATCGCATTTCTGGTCACAAAAACATCACCAAACTTTGATAATAAATAAAAACCTTTAATTAATAAAAACACTTCTAATAGTACACATTAAAATATATTTTTATATTACATTTATGGAATATTAATAGAAACAAGTAATTATTCACCCAATTATTCCAGTTCAGGGAGGCAGGTAGCCAGAGTGTATCCTGGCAACTCAAGGCACAAGAAAGGCAGGCATCAGTCCAGGACAGGAAAGCATCCCATCACAGGGCACATTTGCACCCCACACTATATTCACACTGGGACACACAAGTTCATTAAAAGTGCACATCTTTGGGATGTATGAGGAAACCCGAGTATCCAGAGAGAATCCACACAGACATGGAAAGAACATGTAAACTTTGCACAGACAGTGGACCCGGTTAAGAATTGTTTTGTTTTTCTCATCAATGTTATAACTAAATGAGAATGAATGAAATGGCATTTGAGGACCCACTATACAACTCTGAGGAAGTCCCGGCCACCCCCTCAGGGAGCTGCTGCTGTGTCAGTGATAGGAAATGTCTGGGGGGAGCATAGCCTCAACTGGAATACTGAACAGACCCCTGAGGGGCTGCAGCGGAGCATGTTGGCTGAGTACACTCCTCACACAGGCTCTCTGTCGAAGGGGGTCTCCGCAGCAGCCTCCATGGCTATCACACTCCTTTTGGTCAAGGCTCAGCTTCCTGAGGAGCTGTATTAGTTACTTTTTTGCCATGTAACAAACCAGTGTAACACAGTGACTCCTAAAATACACTTTAAACATTTTAAATATTTTAAAACATTTTATACATTAAAAAAACTTTTATATATTAAAAATACATCTCTCACATTTGAGCATTTGCTGTTTACCCTGCTGAACTGTTAGATTTGCTCCCAGGGAGTTGGGTGGCCATCTTCTAACCCAGCTCGGCCTCTGCCAGAGCAAAGAGACCTCCAGCAGGCTAGCCTGGACAAGTCCCTCTCTCGTTAACATCAGAAGCATATGAGAAAGCACATGAAAATACACAAGGCTTCTGGAGGCCTAGGCTTGAGATTGGCACGCCTCACTTCTGTCTCAGTACTTTGTTTTTTGTTTTTTTTTTTAACAATAAAATTATAGGTCAAGTTTATTGGAAACATGTACATAAAGTTCTAAATAAGATATTAACTACTTGAATTCATCAGGTTTTAAAAAAATAAAAACTACTGGTCAAATATAATTTATACCTGATATTCAAAATTATTGCTAGAAGCTGGGCATAGTGGCTCATGTCTGTAAGCCGAATACTCTGAGAGGCCAAGGCAGGTGGATTGCTTGAGCTCACAAGTTCAAAACCAGTCTGAGCAAAAAGTGAGATTCCATCTCTACTAAAAATAGAAAATACTGAGGCAAGAGGATCGCTTGAGCCCAAGAGTTGGAGGTTGATGTGAGATATGATGACACCAGGGCACTCCACCCAGGCCCACAGCTTGAGACTGTCTCAAAAAAAAAAATTATTACTAGAAAACTCGTTGATAAAATTTGTCTTCATGGATTAAAAGAGTAAAAACATATAATCATTTCAGTAAGTATAGAAAGAGAAAAATACCTAAAGGTTCAGAATAAACCATGGTCTAAAAATATTTTAGGAAACTACAAATAAAATGGGATT
>CAUYQV010124403.1:0-37876 GCA_963574575.1 Galagoides demidoff
TTTTTATTTTTTATTGAATGGTAACTATGTACATTAATGCACTTCTGGGGTACAGTGTGGGGTTTTCACATGCAATCCGAAATACTTCCATCAAACTGATCAACACAGCCCTCATGTCATTTTCTCAGTTATAGTTTTAAAATGTTCTGATTCTACTCTTAGAGAGTTTCACTTGTACCCCTGTAAGTTGTGCTTAGTTTTAGGTGGCAAATACTTTTGTTAAAGTTTACTACAGCTAATAATTAAAGAATCAATTTATTAAATGTATTTTTTAGATTATTTTCTATTCATGTATTATAGAATTGTGTATAAATAATCAAAATCATTTTCTCTTTCTAATTATTATGTCTTTTAGTTCTTTTTCTGGCCTTATACTATCTGGGACCTTTAATATAATCTTCTTAATTATTTTTAGGGTGGTAAAAACACAAAAAATTTACCATCATAGCAAATTTTCAGTGCCCAGTAGCATTAACTGTATGTACGTTGTGTAATTTATCTCTAGAACTTTTTCTTTTTTAAAGCAGAAGCTTTGTATGCATTGAATCAAATCTTTACCCCTCCTCCACCCACTGCAACAATTGTTCTTACTTTTTTAACTACAAATTTTTAAGAATTTGATGACTTTAATTTTGTAGCTCTTCAATCATCTTTATTGATGTTTCTCCTTGTTATTTCAACTCCTCTCTGTCTGTTCGTTTATTTTTAATTTCAAACTATTAAGAGGGTACAAATGTTTTTGTTACACGATTAGTTTCTGTAATACTTAATTCAGGGCTAGAAACATGCCCATCACCTTGATACTGTTCATTGAATCTGTTAGTAGGTTTTTAACCTCTCCCCTCCTCTTTTTACCCCTTTCTTTCTTTCTTTTTTTTTTTTTTTCTTGAGACAGAGCCTCAAACCAAACTATCCCCCTGGGTAGAGTGCCATGGCATCACAGTTCATAGCAACCTCCAACTCCTGGGGTCAAGCAAGTCTCCCACCTCAGCCTCCCAAGTAGCTGGGACCACAGGTGCCCACCACAACGCCTGGCTATTTTTTGGTTGCAGCCATCATTGTTGTTTTGGCGGGCCAGGGCTGGGGATTCGAACCCGCCACCTTAGGTGTACATGGCTGGCGCCTTAGCCACTTGAGCCACAGGCGCCGAGCCATTTTTACCCCTTTCTTGATTTCCAATGACTTTTTTGCAGGGGGGGAAGTCTGCTGCCCTGGCTAGAATGTTGTGGCATCAAACTAGCTCACAGAAACCTCAGACTCCTGAGTTCAAATGATCCTCCTGCCCCAACCTCCCAAGTAGCTGGGAACACAAGTGCATGCAACCATACCAGGCTAATTTTCCTGTTTATAGTAGAGACAGGTCATGGTCTTTCTCAGGGTGGTCTGGAACTCCTGAACTTAAGCAATGCTCCCACCTCCGCCTCCCAGAGTGCTAGGATTATGGGTGTGAGCCACCACACCTGGCCAATTTCCAATAACTTTAACTTCTGGGCCCATGTCTGCCCATCAGTTAGCTCCAGATTATTAGGGAATACATGTGCATGTGTTTGCTTTTCCATTCTTGAGATACTAAGCTTAGGATAATGGTCTCCAGTTCATTCAAATTTCTCCAAAGGACATTAATTCATTTCCTTTTATGGCTTAGTAGTACTCCATGGTTTATATACATGACATGTTGTTAATCCACTCGTGAATTGATGGACACTTGGGTTGATGCCACATCTTTGCCACTGTGAATTGGGCCTCAACAGACATGTGAATGCAGGTGTCTTTTTGATAAAATGACTTCTTTTCCTTTAGGTAGACACAGAGTAGTGGAATTGCTGGATTGAATGAAAGGTCCTACTTTCACTGCCTTGAGAAAGCTCCATACTGTTTTCTGTAGAGGTTGTACTAATTTGCAGACCCACCAGCAGTAGATAAGGATTCCTTTCTCTCTGCCTTCTCATCAGCATCTATTATTTTTAGACTATTTAATAAGAGCCATTCTGACACTGAGAAGGTGATATCTCATGTGGTTTTAATAGGCATTACCCTGATAAGTAAGTAGTAAAAAAAAATGCCTAAGATAGCTTCTAAGTAGAATCAGGCAGTATTTGTCTTTATACAGCTGGAGTATTTCATGTATCATTACCTACTCAAGTTTCATCCACATTACATATGCAGGGTTCCCTTCTTTTTTAAGATTGAGTTGAACTTTACCTTGAAAGTGAGAATGATATAACCTAAAAATCTGTTCCCTTATGTTAATTTGAAATGAAAAAAAGATCGGCTATTATGACATTGTCCAAGGTGCCCATAAAGTTCACGTGCAATTTAAAATAGTTGTTGGCTATTTTAAATTGCACGGGAACTTCAGACACCCTGCATGTACATTACCATAGTTTCTTCATTCAAACATCTGTGGATGGACATTTAGGTTCCCTCCACCACGCGCATGTAGTAAATGAGGTTGCAGGGAACATGTGTATGCAAATGTATCTTTGAGCCTCTGTTTTTAATTCTTTTGGCTATACAGGGTGTCCATAAATAGTTAAGATAGTTGCAACTCTTTTAAATTGCGCACTAACTTTACGGACACCTTGTGTGTTGAGAAATGGGAGTACTGGATCACAAAGTAGTTCTGTTCTTAATTTTTTCATAACCTTCATTCTGATTTCCATACTGACCGAATCACTTACATTCCCACACACAGGGCACGAGGGTTTTTATTTCTCCACATCCTCACCAACACTTCTTATTCTCTCTCTCTTTTAATAATCACCCTAATGAAGGTGATGTGATATCATACGGTGGTTCTGATCTGCATTTCACTGGCTACCAGTGGTAGTGAACATCTTTCCATAGGCTTGTTGGCCTTTTGTGTATCTTCTCTGGAAATGTCTGTTTTAACCCTTTCACCTGTATCCTAACTGGGTGCTTTGGGGATTATTTTGTCCTTGTTGTTCAATCATAGAAGTTTATTGATACGTTGCGATAGTACCCTCTTATCAGCTACGTGGTTTGCAAATATTTTCACCCACTCTGTACGTTGCCCTGTACCTCTGGCGTCCTGTGCTGCGTGGACATTTTGAATCTTGACGTAGGCCCCATTTATTTATTTTGGCTTCTGTGACTTGTGCCTTTGCTGTCACATCCAAAAAATAATCGCCAAATCTAATGTCATGAACGTTTACTTAGTTTTATTTCTAAAGTGTCTGGTAATTTCTTTCAAATTGACTTCAATTTGTCTACGTTTACAAGATGGAAATTCTAAATTGCCTCAATTGAGACTATTTCTTGGCTCGGCGCCTGTGGCTCAATCGGCTAAGGCGCCAGCCACGTACACCTAAGGTGGCGGGTTCGAATCCCCAGCCTGGGCCCGCCAAACAACAATCATGGCTGCAACCAAAAAATGGCTGGGCGTTGTGGCGGGCGCCTGTGGTCCCAGCTTCTTGGGAGGCGGAGGCAGGAGACTCGCTTGAGCCCAGGAGTTGGAGGTTACTATGAGCTGTGATGCCATGGCACTCTACCCAGGGGGATAGCTTGAGGCTCCGTCTCAAAAAAAAAAAAAAAAAGACTATTTCTTCCAGAGAGAATTTTCTTTCCTTTTTTCTGCTGGGGCAGGACATCCTGCACCTACACATTGTACAGATTGTATTTTCTCTAGCCGTTCATCTGTAGATAAACATTTAGGTCTTTGGGTTTCCTTTCTTTTTCCTCCCCCCCCCTTCTCCTTAAAAGCTTTGTGAGCTCCCTGTGTACCTTAAAATTCTGTAGTAATGTGCAGAACTTTTCGCAATAGCTTGTTTGCCATAGTATCAGAGGTGGGGTGCTTTTGTTTTTGATAAATTTTCACTGGTAGAAATTGTAAATTCTGTGCCATTAGATCTGTGGGTGTTTTCCTTTGTTTGTTTTATGCCTAAAACAGCCTTGCCTACACCGTTGGGTAAAATAGCCTTCATTTCGATAACATTGATTATATAAACAAACAAGCAGAGAAACATAGATCTTTATTTTTGCATGATACCGGTTGAAATATGACCTCTATTAAATTCATACACAATCCTATAATTGGAAATAGAGGAAAGCAGATGGCACGTTACTTAAAATTGTGTTTTACAAAGAAAACTACGTGTACTAAAGGACCCAAGTTGCAGCCTTTTAACATGTTTGGGTAATAAAAATTATTACATTTTATAATCTTGATAACAGTTTCTGCCAAGAAGAATATGATTAAATGGAAAATGTGTTAAAAAACGGTTTGGATGATTTCTGTACGCACGAGTTACCAAAATAACCTATAAAAAAGATAGTGAGGGATGAGCAAGTTATTTTAAACCCCTCAAGACAAAAATGTGAACGAAGCAAGATTATTTCTTTACAATTTAAAAGGTGCAGCCATCTAAAGGAAATAATCAATAGATGGTGACAGTGTGTCATATGGGTGAACTCAATTTGGCTTGTCCCATATTTGGGTGAACTACAGGTTAGTTACATTAACATTTACCTAATTAATATAGGAACCCTAAAAATGAGGCACTACTAACCTCATTTTGAAAAGGAGAGATAGAGCCACATAATGTTAAGTAGTTTTCCCAAGGCTGTGTCCTAGCAAGTGAGAGGCATACAGAATAGATACTCGGAGTTAATGGAAAAACCCTCATTTTATTTAGCGTCTTTACTCCTCTAGAAGTGGAAAACCCGGGAATGTCACGTGGACAGGGAGTCGCTGGTCACTGGTATGGACTGAGCATTCTCTGGGCATGGATCTAATGTGTGGAATTATTTAGCCAATAACTTGGAATGAAAACAGTGCGATTAAGAAATACAGCAATCAACAGGCTGGACAGAAAGTACCCTCACGTTCAGACACATGGGATAGCTGTGTCAGATTTTGGTGTTGTCAAACAAGAATGAGATTTCTAATAAGGAAAAAAACACCAAATTTTTACCTTATACTTCTTTTTCAAAAGCATCTTGGCAGGTTTTTGTCATTATATAAAACATAATGTTTTATAACTTTATTGTGATTATAAAAATACTACGTGCTCCCTCCCTTGCCCTCCCTCCCTCTCTTTCCCTCCCTCCTTCTCTCTCTTCCTCCCTCCCTCTCTCTCTCCCTTCCTGTCTCTCCCTCCCTCCCTCTCTCTCTCCTTTCCTGTCTCTCTCTCCCTCCCTCTCTCTCTCCCTTCCTGTCTCTCCCTCCCTCTCTCTCTCCCTTCCTGTCTCTCCCTCCCTCTCTCTCTCCCTTCCTGTCTCTCCCTCCCTCCCTCTCTCCCTCCCTCACTCTCTCCTTCCCTCTCTCCCTCCCTCTCTCCCTCCCTCCTTCCCTCTCTTTCCCTCCCTCCCTCTCTCTCTTCCTCCCTCCCTTTCTCTCTCCCTTCCTGTCTCTCCCTTTCTTCCTCTCTCCCTCCTTCCTTCCTTTAAGTAAAATTTAAAAAAAAAGTAAACTAAAAAATAATACATGCTTACTAAAGACAGACTGGAAGAAAAAAAAGTACCAATAACATATTACCAACTTTTAACATTTCTACATCCACGTTTTATTCCTCAAATTAATACTGAAATGCATTGTTTGTTTTTTGATCCCACATGATATTTTGAAAAAAATGATTAAGTACCAAGTATTGAAAAATTTAAAATCTACATAAGCACAAAGAAGAACCATTAGTTATGATGAAACATCCCAGGTTTATTACTGTTAATATTTGGTTTGTTTTGGCTTTCATGGCATTTCTCCTACCGTTAATATTTTTATACATTTGCAATTGCATGTTAAAATTTGACGGCTAGAAAAGTGAATGTGCTTACTTTTCATAATCATTTGTATCATAAGTATTTGGTTACTCATTCCTGTATTTGAGGCTAGCAAGCTTTATAAGGCTGTGTAACAGGGCTATAGGTATATCTGCCTTGGTCCATAGTTCTGAATTTCTACGTCATAGATTTGTTGAACTGAAGTTTGTTCAGGCTAAGGAATCTAAGCGCTTTCACCGGGTGGGTCATATACTGTCTAGTGACCAAAGCAGGGTCTGAGAGGTTTGTAGCCCTGTATTCTGCTAATATGGAGCTACATATCTTTTCACATTCTTATGATATTTTACATAAAATGGCATCCCTTTTTTATACTAACTTCCACTTATTTATCTGTGATCTGCTAACACCTTTCCCCATATTTTAAGTAGCCAATAGAATTCTTTGCCAGGATTCTTCAACTATGTCATTTGCAGGCCAGAGTGGCCTCTGACCAAGCTCAGAGAAGCTGTGTTGCAACAAGGTGACCCACGTTCCATGAGAACTCAGGCAAATCGTCACCTGTATGGAGCATCAAAGATAACATGAAAGCTTCTGAGACAGCCTGAGATATCTCTTTCAACATGAACAAAGATAATCACTCATTTGTTGAAAAGATCATTGTCTTGTCGCCAAATGATGGAGACAGTAAGCATGTGGGGACTTAATTTTCTTTCCTTAGCTCAGATTCAGTTAAAAACTCTATTTTCAGCCTGGTCATATAAATCTGTCTTTTAGTATACTACACCTACATCAATTAGTTCTAAAGTCAAAACAATAACTGTAAACGTCTGCCCATTATTTTACCCTTTCCCTCACTTTTCTAGAACAATTGCTCCACCCTTCTCTGTATTTCCCCCCCTTCACTGTATTCTTTCATTTTCTTTGCTTCTTACAGAGAAAAATTGAGCTCATTTTTACATCCTGATAGTAGAATTTTTCCTGTATTCTAAAACACTCTTTCAATTTCAATATTAGATTTAAGTGTCTCTATTTTCTCTTTTCCATTTGATGAGAGGAAAGGAGGCAGGAAAATACATTTTACATGACATTTCTCAATTACTATCGAAATAACGATTGGAATTTAAACTCCAGGATATCCCTGTGATGTATAGATCAGCCTAACTGCTGGCCAGAGAAAAAGAATTTCTGCCTCATGTAATGTGCTTGCAGGTGGAATTTAAAACCAATGGCCAGAATTGGTGGTGGTGGGAGGAGAAATTAACTCTTCAAAGTCTAGAAGAATGTCAGCTAGTAATGGGGGCAGACTGGTGAGAACCAATTTTGATATCTATGACACAAAATAAGTAGCCATGCTGACAATAAATGAACGGCACATCTGAAAATATTTTCAACAAATAGGAAAAGATAATGCCCTTTACCTATACAGTCAGTAAAGATTTAAAAAGTGATGAGTAATAAAAGGAAAAGAGAAAAGCAGGTGACAAGGTCATTTGAAAACTAAGGGCAAATGTGACAGATGAAAATGTTCAACTTCTTCGGTAATCAAAGAACTTCTACTTTTAATTCATCCCTCCCATAGTATATCTTTATAATTATTAATTCTATGATGTCATGAATATTTTAAGCTATAACAACATTAACAAAGACAAATTAAAACCATATTTAAAATAAACTATATATTTCCTGTTACATAGTTATTTTGATAGAAAAAATATGTGGATAGGGAGAAGCTTGGAAGAACCTGAAACACAGTATTTCTTGATGAACTTAGTGTATGTTACTCCAGATGGGGTAGTTATAGCTTTTTCTATTTTTTGTTTATAACATTTTTCAGTTTTCAAAAATTACTGTGCCTGAACCAATGTACTACAAGACTGATTTGTGAATTTGAATGAAACTAATGCATATTTTAGATTGACTCAGAAATATGAATCCAAGTAGACGCCTGAGCATAAATTGCTTTACCAGAGATAATCTGAGACATATAATCAAAACTGATGTAGGGACCAGATGGATTTTCAAGTTTATTTTCTTCAGATAAAAAAAGTGAACCACCTAAGTGGCAATTGACAAGCACCTGAGTAAATATAATACAATATGTTCAAACAACAGAATGTCAAAATGAATGAACTATATTAAGAGAATATTTTTATCATTTTACTGATTAATGAAATTACACAGTGTTTTATGAACTTGAAACTTTTTTGCAAAGTAAAAAAAATACTAAAACTAAGCAGTAAATTTTTTAGAAATACAACATGATTTTAACATTCATAATATAAAAGCAAATCAGAAACGCTACAACAGAATACAGGAAGATGGATAGTTTAAGGGATTAAGAAAGAATTGGGTTACAAATTCTTGTTCCGATTTTTACCTTGGGCATTGCGTAATCAATCAGGTTTATTAATTGTTGATTAACAAAAAAACTGAGGATCTTAAGTATATCAATGATGAGACTATTTCATGAACTAATTGTATGACAATTTTAAATCAGGGCACAAGAAACATCACTAAAAACCCAAATTTAAAAGAAAGAAATAATTCTCAGAATGAATATTAATTATATTATAGGATATAATATAAATATTCTGGGAGATAAGAAAATTGTGAAAAGTATTTCATTTTGCAAAGAATTGATATTTTTCTAACATTTTGTGTTGAAAATAGAGCAAGAGAAACACAAAAGATCATTGTTGCTTTACACAGCTGGGTATGAAATGATGGCTTTAAATATGAAAATTTGAGGCTCAGTGCTTGTATCTCAGTGGTTAGGATGCCAGCCACGTACACCGAGGCTGGTGGGTTTGAACCCAGCCTGGGCCTGCTAAACAATGACAACTGCAACAAAATAGCCAACAATAGGCCATTGTGGCAGGCACCTGTAGTCCCAGTACTTGGGAGGCTGAGGCAAGAGAATCACTTAAGCCCAAGAGTAAGAGGTTGCTGTGAGCTGTGATGCCACAGCACTCTACTGAGGGTGACATAGTGAAACTTTATCTCATAAAAAAAAAACAATAAACAATAACTTAAAAAATATATATACATAAATAAATAAATAAAATTTTTTTAGTGGCTAAATTTTAGTAAGTCTATATAAAAAATATATAAATATATATATATATTTATTTTTTAAAATTTTTATATATATAATAAGCAAATAATTTTTTTATTTTTATATATTTATATATAATAAATATATATAAATAAAAATTTTTTTAGTGGTGAAATTTTAGGAAGTCTATAATACAATGTAAAAAAACAGATGAACTGTGAACTGTCATCACATTGATTGCCAGAGGGACATTTGATGTAATTCAACGTACATTTTTAGGGAAAAAAATATTTTTAAGCTGAAAGTGAGATATTTTCACTTAAGGACAACATTAATATATTCACTGATTGAATTATCAATGTTTACTTTTACTATGTGTCTATAAATTGTTATGTGATGTATAAAAAATCATAAAGATAAAGACTGATAGAATTTGCACAACTCTCAGATTGCCCCTCTCTCCCCTTGTCATGAAAGTGATCACGACTATGAACCAGATGTGCCTTATTCCCTGGAGTTTATTGCATAAATATATACAGTACTTTCATGCATAGCTACATACACAAATCATATGTGATCTTTTTAAACCTTACATATAGCTTGATAAATGACATATTTCAGATGGTGGTGGCTAGGTTAAGGAAGGAAAAAAAAAGTAGATATAAATTCTTGGCAAATTTTTTGACTTTGGTGATATATACATCTTTATTTATTTATTTATTTATTGAGACAGAGCCTCAAGCTATCCCCCTGGGTAGAGTACCATGGCATCACAGCTCACAGCAACCTCCAACTCCTGGGCTCAAGCGAGTCTCCTGCCTCCGCCTCCCAAGCAGCTGGGACCACAGGCGCCCGCAACAATGCCTGGCCATTTTTAGGTTGCAGCCATCATTGTTGTTTGACGGGCCCGGGCTGGGGATTCGAACCCACCACTTAGGTGTATATGGCTGGCGCCTTAGCCGATTGAGCCACAGGCGCCGAGCCAAGGTTTTTTTTTTTTTCTTTTGCAGTTTTTGGCCCAGGCTGGGTTTGAACCCACCACCTCCAGCATATGGGGCTGACGCCCTACTCCTTGAGCCACAGGCGCTGCCCTAAAATACAATTTATTAAACACAGTTTGGGTAATAGTAAATTTGTGTTCATACTCTTCTTGGCAAAGTTAAAGTTGTCAACCCTATAATGAAGTCCTCATATCTGGAAAATGCTAAATTTTTTTTTTTTGCAATTTTTGGCCGGGGCTGGGTTCGAACCTCCCCCCCCCACCTCTGGCATATGGGGCCGGCGCCCTACTCCTTTGAGCCACAGGTGCCACCCAAAAATGCTAAACTGACTAGTCAGTTTTTATTTCATAGAACAGTGGTTAAGAAAGTGAGTTTTGAAGTTAGATTATTGGGTTCACATGTCAGTCTTACAAATCATATTCATTTTGGACAAGTCATTTATGATGTCTGTTCTTTAATTTTCTCAAATGTAAAATAAATTAATAAAAGAAAATTATCTTATAAGTGAGCAATTAATCCATTCATATACATACAGTGCTTAGCAGAGATAAGCTTGCTCATTCTGGACTATCCATGATCATCAAGCACCGAAAGTTTCCTAGCGTGATTATATACAATTTTCACACTAACAGCAGTGAAGAGCTGAAAAATCCATTTGTTTATTAAACAAAATTGGTGGTATAACTATTATGTTCCAGATTCTATCCTTAAATTCAGTGAAAAAAAAGTAAACCAGAAGAGATCCTCAAAGAGTTTACAAACTAAGATCCTTTGTTAATTTTCATTTAAAAGTTAATTTCTGTTTAATCGGGTATCATTTAAAACTAGTAACCTGTGCGTGAACTAAGCAATACTCTAAGATAACGAAGTTGGAGAAGGAGGAAAAGTAAAGGATTGCAGCTCACCAAGAGGATTGCTGATGAGAACGGGAGCTGGGAATAATCATATGGAAGCCGAAACAGAGACAAAAATGAGAATTAACTGACAAATGGGGAATTTGTTCCTTTCTGTGTTTGCCACCCACCCATTAGCATGCAGCTATATCCTAGAAAAAGCCGTCTTTCTACAATTGTTCTTCTAACATAGAGTGATGAATGTCATTTTCCTTAGTATTCACATAATGCCTATACTCCAAAAATAATAATTATATATCATATATATTATAATTATTACATATAATATATATTATAATAAGTGGACAACTGGCAGAGTTCACAAATTCTTTAGGTAAAATTTGGTAAAAACATGATTGTACACTAAAGTCTTGATTTGCAGTCACAATCATAAAAAAAAAAATTTAGTCTGTTAATGCAGATATTTTCTTTGTATCAAAAGTGAAGTAAATAATAACAATATGGTCCGATCATTACTTTGAAAGGTCTGCATCATTCACACCCCTCCCCCATGCGGTCTATCTTCAGTCTCAGTTAACACTGAAGTTGCCATGCGAAGGTATGTATGTATCTTCTTAACATAAAGTTGATTGCTTTTCTTTAATTGTGTCCTATCACTTTCCTGGGCTTAGCTTGATAAATTGGCAGACTGACAAATTAAAAATCAATATGACATAACCTTGAAGATTCAGAAAAAAAGGAAGATTTCCTTGTTTTTCTCAGTCTATTTATATATAAACCACCATTCTAGGTGCTCTCAGTGTTCATGAGAAATTACTGGGAAAACAAAAAGTCCACATCTTCTAAGGAGAAAGTGTATTTACCTGCACCAAGGACTTTGGAGGGCCTTAGGACATTTTTGCCCTACGGGAAACATCTTGACACTAAAAAAAGGAGATAACTGTGCTCAGTTGTTCATACATTGACTGGTTTACAAGTCAGTCAGAACCTATTAATTGAAGCATGAACTTACTTAATGTCTAACTGATGAAGATAGAGCTCAGGCCTAATTAGCAATTTTAAGATACATCTGTGAGATTACATTAGGTACAAAATAGGCTCACGTTTTAGAGACTCATGAACATGAGTCAATAGAGAGAGTTCTCTCTACTGAGAGAGAAAGGAAGTATTCAAGGATGCTTATAATACAGACTGCCTTTGTGTAAACAAAAATCAGAAAAATATCTATCTCTACACTTTAAGTAGTTCTGAAGGCATATTAGCTTTTCCTTTCAACGTTTCTTTTAAAAAATTGATGTTTTGATGAATATATGTTTGAAAATTTATACTTACTTGAGGGTGGCACCTGTGGCTCAGTGAGTAGGGCGCTGGCCCCATATACTGACGGTAGCAGGTTCAAACCTGACCCTGGTCAAACTGCAACAAAAAATAGCCAGGCATTGTATTGTGACAGGCACCTGTGGTCCCAGCTACTCAGGAGGCTGAGGCAAGAGAATCGCCTAAGCCCAAGAGCTGGAGGTTGCTGTGAGCTGTGATGCCGTGATGCCACAGCACACTACTGAGAGCAACAAAGCAACATTCTGTCTCCAAAAAGAAAAAGAAAAGAAAATTTATGCTTACTAATATCAATAAAGTATTTTTCAGATATGAAGCATGTTTTGTGTCATATTTATTTGGGTTAGCTTTACTTAAACTCTTATCATTTTAATGAAACTGTAAGCTCTGGGAGATTTTTGTTTGTTTGTTTTTTGGTATGCAGCATCTATTTTTAATCACAACATTTAGAATCAAATTAATTTGTCCTGGGTTAAAAGTTAGCAGACACTGGTGAAAAAACTAGCCAACAATAATTCTGAAATAACTTCAGCCCTCCCCCAAGAGGATTAAAACAAATTGCTCATCAGTTTGTATTTGCACTCAATAAAACAGGGTGTCAGTAAATCCAACTTTAAATTGCAGACATAAATTCTTTAATATTTGTGATCAATTTATGAAAAGAGGATAAAAAGTTTTCAGAGACATAGTGAGATACCTCAGCCTATAAAGAAGCTTTACCCTTAAATACAAACAAATTATTCTTGAGCAGAAAAAGAACACAAACCCAGAGCAGGACTATTATTTTATATCGTACTTCTTGTTATCTCTTGAATATCTTCACTGTCTCAGAAAAATATATTGGCAAACTTACAATATTGGTCCAGTGTTAGAATTCATTTTTCAGAATCTCCCTAAATATAAAGGAATATAAATTTTAAACTCTATGAAATTGCATTCCACCATTCTCCACCTGATATAATTTTAGATGTTTGTAAATATTGTTCTCAGCTGAGTTTTAATGGTATTTAATGCTGCAATGCAAAACTTCCTCTTTTTCATAAACACATGTTTAAGCTTTTGATACCATTATAAACATCTTTCCTTTAAAATGCTAAAAATAGTTAGGAAAATCATTGCTAACCCCAATCTCTTCTTTTCTATCCTCTTGTTTATTCTTTCTGATACCTATTTCTCTCCACCATATGCTAGTCCACTCTTTAATACAACCAAAAGACGTATTTTATTTAACAGATATGATCTTCATGCACAACATAGGATGTATCTGCTTACTGAAGGTAGTTACTGAGTGCCGGTTTTGTATTACACACTGAGTAAGCACTGCAGATAGTAGGAAAAATTAGTAAGGTATAAAAGCCTAAAAGGGCCTGATAGTTTTCTATTACCTATTCATTCTTTGGTTTGAAATGTGTGAATCCAGTTCCTAACCCAATTAACTTCTACAACTCAAGTTCTCTTCACTCCCTTCATGTACTCAATCCTCTATTTACACTGAGCTCCTCTCCTTATTGGGATATTACATGTCCTTTTATTTGTCTGTGCTTTACCCCATAATATACTCCTCTCTCCCAAAATGAAATACCTCCATCTTGACCTGTCAGACATCCATCTATTTCAAGACCAAGGTCAAAGTTATGTCCTAATCAGTCAGATATTTTCTAAATGCCTAGTAAGACCTATTCAATTCCTCCTCACAATTCCCTAAGTACTTTGCTTCTTTTTCATCCTCGTTATAATTATATACATAATGTGTAATACATCATATATAATATATGTAATATTCTATACAGCATAGCTTCCATAGTTGACCACTGCCCTACATTGACCATGTCCTTAAGTTGACCTAATTTTCGTAGATCAGACATGGCTCACATGTATGTATCAGTAGAGTAGGGCTAGCTCCTTATGTTGACTTCCTTCATATGTTGACCAGAATGTTAGAGTCCTTAGGGTGGCCAACTTACAGAGGCTCTGCTGTATTTCCAATTGCAAAAACTGAATAAATGAATGAATGAAAATATAGATTTGGTTTAGTTCTTAAAAACAAAAAGATATGTAAGATTCCATCTGTATATAAGACAATATATGTGGCATGTTCAAAATTCTGTTACCAGCCACATTATCCCTTCTTTAATATAAATGTTAAATCTTCATATCCTAGCTTCATTCCATCATGACTGGAGACACCAGCATGATGCAATGGAGACCAGTGAGAAATAAGCAGAAATCAATTAGCTGCAACCCTTTCCTTTTCTCTGCCACCCATCTGTAAAAGCAAAAAGATGATGATGCCTGAAGGTTCAGTAGATATGTTGTGACCATGAGGTTACAAGAATGAGGACAAAACACAGCAAGAAAAATATCTAAGGAAAATATCTAAGCTAAAATAAGACAAGAGCCTTACTCCTAATGGTATAATTGAACATCTACACTAATCATATCTCTAAACCTTTTGTTATGCTATTTTCTCTTCTTCCTAATCAAATGCATTTGAATGTGGAACAATCCAAGGGACCAATCTACATTTCCAGTTTGAGATTGTTACAATCCTTTAAAGGCTACTCATCCAACATGAATGAATGATGGGAAGGAATGAACTTTCTCTCAGCTTATGTTACGCTTACGTGAGTCAGAAAATCCTGGCCTGAAACCTGGCTGTTGACTCTGCAGTTTTCCTAGTTATTTCACTCTTGAGAAATTTACTTAATATCAGCCATCAGTTTTTGGTTTGTTTTCTGTCAAAAAATAAACAAAGCACGAAAAAAATCCTTCTTTGGGAATTATTTTGGAAGAAGGCTATGATAATGGATAAAGTATCCCAGATACAAGGCAGTTTTTAAGTCTGTAAGTATATCATTTCATCTTTAATTATACATACATATACATCTATAGTATTCTCTTAAGAAAAGCATCAGGTGAAAAACAAACAAAAAAGAAACCGAGACAAATTACTTTTTGTCTTGGATAAGCTACCATGTCGATAAAAGCATGCAATAGAAATAAACTTTGTTCAAATGGCAGCTCTCTGGGAAGCTATATTCTGGTACACATATGACATATTTAAAGTCCACTTAAAACCTCTTTCACCCTGTAGAATAACGGAACAGGAATGTTTTCTGCTATTTACGATATTAAATGTTACTGGCAACCACAAACTTGAGTTATTATCTTCTGCCAATCTAATAAATTATCATGGCCTAAGAAAGTTTATGATGCTTGCAAATACGTACATGTTATTATCAGACAGTTGCATATCTGACATTTGCAGGGAATGTAGTCCATGTTATCTGGAGAACAGTTCTAATTAATTACTGGGAAGATTCCTATTTGCCCAAATATCTACATTTTTATGGGAAATGTTTCTTAGAATACTTTCATATTATTTATCAAGAAGGCAACAGGGTAACTTTGAGATTTGTAATCTCATATCTTTAATTTCTGCATGTGATAATTCATTAGTAAATGCAAATTTATCTTTTTTCAGAATAGAAAATTGAAGCCTAACTTGAATCCGCTTATACTAATAGGAGACTGCATTGATTCAAATGTTTGATTTGTTTGTCAGGCAACACTAACAAGTTAACACAGAAAAATAAGAGCAATTTTTTTAAAAAGACTATATTGCCCTTAAAATTGATAAAAAACAATTTTAGATGATATGTAATGTATTTACAAGATTAAATAAAAAGCAAATAAATGAGTAAACCTTTACGTGACCTTTCAAGAATTTTATTAGGCTTAGAAACATTCCCAAGGAAAGAAAAAAATAACAGATCTTTCTTCCTTTTTGTTGTTGGGGTGGCAGTTATGGTTATTCGTGAATAAATTGATAAATCATATCCTAATCAAATGAAGAGGTGCATTTCAGAAATTCAGTGGGTTATAAGGGAGAAAATACTGGCAAGGTCTATTAGTACACAGCCCAGTTATTTCAATATTGAAAAGAGAATGTCATACAAAATTCTAGCAGTTCTTAGAAAATATTACAGCAACCAAATGCAAGAGAATTCAGTAGCTGTTAAAAAAAGTGTCATTAGTGTTCTTATGGAAAATTCTGTCAGAAACTTTAACAATGTAAAATACAACCAAAATCTTAGAGCAGTGTATCAAATTATGTAATGAATCTATGTAGTTCTCTTTGCAAAAAGCAAGCTGTAGTATCTGTAGGAAGAACAGGGAATAATAATAACACCTATTTAGGTCTTGTTTCTGTTAAGGCATGTTTACATTTGTTATATCATTTAAGTTGTTAAATAACACGCCTCACCTTAAAAATTAAGAGATATGTCATAGCGCACTCAGAGAAAAGACTTTTGGAATAGAATTTAACTCTCTTCACTATTTGTGGAGGATCAGTGATTGTGCTTCAAAGTGCGGAAATAAATTACAAGAAGGTTGAGTCAGTCTCTAAAAACTTTTTGTGTAGTGTATTAGAGCAGAAACATCCACAGAAAATGGATGGAACAAGAAAATAATAATTCACAGCCTGAAGCTAATAGTGCTTGCTGGAACCTGAATACCATTGCACTGTGTCATTCCGAGTTTTATAGTTGTGCCACCAGATGCCAATAAATATGTAAATTATTTATATATATACATATGTGTGTGTATATTCCCTAAACACTTATAACTGTTCAAAACCAGATATATCTAGGTAACTACTATAAAATAAGTTGCAATTTCTATAAAATTTTTAATAATATGTCAGCATATAGATACACATAAACACACAATAATTGCAAGTCTTGAGAAGGTTCTGCAGATAGAAAAGGATAAGATCAAGGCAATGAACCATTCTCTTCAAGAAGGATTATAGGATGGAGAGTGAACATGTAGAAACTGCAAGTATGAGTAACAGGTGTAAATAAGACGTAAGCTTTCCCTTCTCTCTGCACCCATGCCAGAGTCTATAGCTTTGGGACTTTGCTATGTGGGCTATTCTTATTGGGATTAGGTAATACTCAAAGTGGTTTTGATTTGCATTCCTGTAATGATTTGGGACATGAGCATTTTTTCATGTGTTTGTTGGCCATTTGTCTGCCTTTTGGGGAGAAGGTTCTGCCCGGTTTCTAATGATGTTGTTTGCTCTTTCCTTATCGACTTGCTTGAGTTCCTTGTAGATTCTGGTTATTAGCCCTTAGTCAGATTTGTAGCATGAAAATATCTTCTCCCATTCTCAAGGTTGTCTATTTGCTTTGCTTATAGTCTTCTTTCCTAGGAGGATGCTTTCAGGCTTTATCAGGTTCATTTACTTATTCTTCTTGCTACAATTGCAATGGTGGGAGATTGCAAACGAATGTAACCTTTTTGAAGTGAATTATGAAGAATCCTCCAAGAGATGCAAGGAGACCTTCCATTTGATTCTGCAAGCCCATTACAAGTTACCCATCCAGAAGAAAAAAGTCACAATTTATCCTAAGGTTGTTTACACTTGAATATTTAGAACAACACAAATCACAATCACAGCATGTGGATTTAAGGATGAAGACTTCCTTCTTGTGGCTTCACCATTATGTATTCTACTCAACAGGGGTAAATTTTGACCCCTGTGAGAAATTTGGCACTGTCTGGAGAAATTTTAGGTTGTCATAACTGGGTGCTATTGGCATCTAGTTTATAGACGTCATGGATGCTGCTAAACATGACATACAGGACAAAAGAAACAAAAAATGTAAACAAAGCACAAAAATGTATCACTAAAATGTACATGATTATGTACCAAGTCTCATTAGTAAACAGGAATGTGAAAATTAAAACTACACCGGGTTTTCATCAGACTAAAATTGATGTCTGAATATGCCAATTTTGGCAAGGAATGGGAATCTCATCTACTTCATTTGGATTACAAATTTGTATATCTGGTATGGAAATCAATAACACATACATACATACAAACAAAACACACACACAGCTAAGGAGTAACTCAACTTCTACTATGTACACTGGAACAGATAAATTTTATGGTTTACTCATACCATGAATTCTCACGCAACTGCAAAAGTGAAGCTACAGATATACCTGTCTTGAGTATTAAATCATAATTAAATCTTAAAAAACATAAGTTTAAACAAAAAAATTTTAAACACTCTCTCTCTCTATGGTAAGCTCTCTATACAGATGTACATGTGTGTACACATGTGCATTTTTATCAATATATATAAGCAATATTGATATATACCCTGTAGTAAACCTGCAAAGAAAAGCAAAGGAACAAGAACTTCAAAATTTGGGATGCAGCGACCTTTGTAGGGAGGATGAGAGGGAAAGATTAATAGACACAGAGGGATGTTCAACACTTCTTCTTATGTTCTGTTTTTAAGCTGTGCTTTTGAGCACACGGTATGGGTTTTCTTGTGGTCCTTTAAAACAACCATATAACATACACACTTTTATTTTTGATATATGTCAAAATAATCTTAGACAAACCAAAAATAAAAATACAAAAACCAAACAGTGCCCTCCTCCAGAGAGCATTCTATCACACTCTCTTTGCCATCAGTCTTCAAGTTCACACAAGAAGAGAAATAAAACAAAGTGTTTTCCATCTTTTATTACATCGACTTTACTCAGGTCTTTGATGTTAAATTAACTTCCAGTCCAGTGGTGGGTTTTGCAATGTGAAATCTTTCCTCCTGACACAAAAGAGTATCTGATTGAGGTTTATATTTCCCTCTGATCTTGAATATGACTGTGTCACTCAGATTAAAGGCAATTTTCTTCCAGTATAGCACTGCCCCATCCAGAGGTCGAGGTGGGAAGTTGGTAATTAGTTACCTTTGGCATAAAGGCAGTCATATGATGATTACATTTTATCAGGAAGTGTTGGGTGATTCTCAACCTCAGTTTTTTAGACATACCTTCCTCAATCATAAAATCAGTTGGGGTTCCAATTTCTAAGTGGCACCAAGTGAAAGACAGGCTTTCTCTGCAATACTCCTGGTGTTGGGTGATAGAGTAATATTGTCACATAAACCTCTCTCTTCACTGAAGCTTGGGATTTATCATGGTTTTTAGCGTTTGTTTTCATCTCCTCTTGATTCATAACTGCCTGAGGAGAGAAATCTGGGGATAAGAGACTGAGCCTAGACTCTAAGAGAACATCTTAAGCTTGTCTTTCTGATCTGTTCTTATTTTCCTAGGGAAAAGCAGGTAATATTTCACATTACTAGTTCTATGTTCTCTTCATGACTATAATATACAATGATACGTCCATTTTCTCCTCAAGAATAAACAAAAAACAGGTGCTAATGAGCTTCCTTAAAGTCTTTCAGGTTGTTTTGGCAATGTTTCTTCTCTGACCTTGAGCAGCTCTCTCTAACTTTCTCAGTGACTTCTAGATGACTCATAAGGTCAGCAGTTGACTACAAGATTAACGTGTGTGTAGCTGGCAGCTCATCTTCATCCTAACACGCTTTTAGCCCAGTGTCAGGGAAGCCTTCTCATACCTGACTTCTAAAATGCTTCCAGAGTGGCAGCCACTCTAAAAAGTTTAAAAGTCCTCTAATTGGTAGAGTCTAGTCTGGTGACACAGAAGTCATCATCTATTACTGTATTCCTTCTGCAAAAAAAAAGTCACTCTTTTCTTTTTCCTTCACTTTAATTATCTAATTTTTTGAGGAATGTTATGCTCTATCAGGTTAGTCTGAGTGACTAACTTTACTCTCTCAGTGTTTTGTTTTCTCTCTTATCTATTGAAAATAGACCTGAACTGGATGGTGCCCATAGTTCAGTGGATAGGGTGCCAGCCACATACACCGAGCCTGTTAGGTACAATCCCAGCCTGGGCCAGCTAAAACAACAGTGACAACTGCAACAACAACAACAACAACAACAACAACAACAACAAATAGCTGGGCACCTATAGTCCCAGCTACCTGGGAGGCCAAGGCAAGAGAATTGCTTAAGCTCAAGAGTTTAAAATTGCTGTGAGCTGTGATGCCACGGCACTCTACCAAGGATGGCATAGTGAGACTCTGATTCAAAAAAAAAGGAGGAAAGAAAGAAAAGAAAAGAAACCTGAACTATACCTCTTACATCTAAAACCTCTTGGAGGAAAGGTCTTTGTGCTTTGTGATCTAATCTAGTTTTAAGTGAAGACATTTTCCAGTAGTCTTCTGGTAGTGTTTTCCAGTTTTATCACTCCTCAAAACCTAAAAAAGATATCCCCCTACAAAACCTGAAGTCATTTGTTTGATAAACAGGGTGCCTGTATGTTCATGCTGCTGTAACAACTATGACAGATGAATGGCTTAAGAGGTCTGACAGTTAAATCCATGAACTTGCCACTGAGCACTGTTACATTGACAGCACTGTACAGACAACTCAGTAAGATTTCATATAACCTTGGTATATCAGTGTTTCACACCTCTGTCTGTGTTGATGCGAGGTGGTATCTTGATGAATACTGTTAATTACTGTTGTATATTTTGTATGCCATTGTGAAATGTCAGAACTTGAACTATAGTGACAAAAAAATAAAACATTAATTTTTTTGTTAAACTTGGCGAGAGTGGAAATGAAATCGGGGACATGTTAATTCAAGTTTACAAGAATAATGCCTGAAGAGAATGGCAGAGTAAAAATGGTTCAAACATTTTTCTCAGTGGAGAGAAAGAACCACTGATAAAAAGAGGTCAAGAGCAGCCAGTAATGAGAAAAACTGAATAAAACATTTCAGAAATTTATAAAATTCTGCATCTGAAGCATCAGCTGAGTATAACAAGCATAGAAAACCAAGTAAACATTGATAGAGAAATAGAAAAATCTTAGCTAAAAATCTTAGCATGTGAAAGGTTTGTGCAAAAAATGGTTCTGAAGAATCTCACTGATGAACGAAAGCAAAGAAGAGCTGAAGTTCACCAAGACTTTGTGGAGAGGCAAGAGAATGTTTTGGGCTGTGTTATCACTGGTGATGAAACATGGGTCCGCCAATATGACCCTGAAAAAAAGTGTTCAAGTGAACAATGGAAGTCAGCCAATGCTCTGTAAGCAAAAAGTTCCATCAGTCCAAATCAAAAGTCAAAATGATGTTGTTTAACGTTTTTTATATTAGAGGGCTTATTCATTATGAATTTGTACCAACCAGGCAAACAATTAACCAACTTTACTATTTTAAAGTGCTGAAAATGCTATGTGAATAAGTCAAAAATGACTTGAAGTTTTCAGGAACAACTCATGGCTTTTGCATCATGGCAATGCACCAGCTCACACCACCGTGTCTTTGAGGGAATTTTTAGCCAGTAAACAAATAATTGTGTTGGAACACACCACCTAATTATCTGATGAGGCTCCTAATTACATTTTTCATTACCTGAAGATAAAAGAAATATCTAAAAAAAAACATTTTGATGATATTCAGGATATCAAGAATAATATGATGATGTCTCTAATGGCCATTCCAGAAAAAGAGTTCCACATTTGTTTTTAAGGGTGGACTAGTCACTGGCAACAGTGCATATCTTCCCAAGGGGAGTACTTCAAAGGTGACTATAGTGATATTCAGCAATGAGGTATATAGCACTTTTTTTTTTTTAGGATGATTTCACTAACTTAATTGTTAAGCCCACATAAACAAGAAAATGTATTTCTCACAGTTCTCAAATCTGGGAAGTCCTAGTAGAAGGCTTTGGCAGATAGGATGTCTGGGGAAATCCCTTTCCCTGTTCCATAGGTAGTGACTTGCCATTACATCCCCACGTGGTGCAGGGACACAGTAGCATTCTGGGACATCTTGTATAAGGATACTAATTCCATTTATGAGGACTGCTTCCTTATAACCTAGTCACATCTCAAATACCCTACTTCTTAATATCATCATCTTGGGAATTAGGGTTTTAATGTATGTATTGGGGGAGGAGGGAGAATGTGCATTCAGTCCACTGCACAGAGATTATTCTAAAGACTGCTTCTCTCTGGCACTCATTCTCTAAATGCCTGACAATTGTTGGCTTCAGTTATCTTATATTGCTGTATCATTATCTTATATTGCTTATCTTATATTGCTGTACCATTTTGGTAGTGAATCTCACCAAGATTCCAATGCTTTTCTCCTGCTGTGGAACTTCCTTTTCTCCCCCAAAGAATACACATTTATTCTTTTTTGACTTACAGACAAATTACAATCCAAATTAGCATAATTTTTGAACCCATCGACAGTGTGCAAACATGATTTTTAATGTAGATGGTATAGCATAGGAGTAAAGAGATTTTGCTCTACCATCAAAATTTATAATTTTTCTTTGTTTTAGGAACCTTCCAGTTCTACTCTTTTAGAAATTTTTGAGCATACGCTAACGTACTATATTATAGTCACTCTGTCATGCTTCATATATTGTTCCTTCTATCTAACTATATTTTTGTGCTCATTTACCATCCCAAATTTATCCTTCCTCCCTAGTGCCCTTCCCCATCTTTGGTAACCATCATTATCCTCTCTGTCTCCATAAGATCAATTGCTTTTAATATTTAGCTCCCATATATACATGAGAACACACAGTTTTATCTTTCTATGCATGGTTTATTTCAATTAACAGAATGTTCTCCAGTCCACACATGTTGTAGCAAATGACATGATTTCATTGTTTTTGTGGCTATATAACATTCTATTACGTATGAGTACCATGATTTTTTTAGCCATTCATTCATTAATGGACCCTAAGGTTGATTCCAAACCTTGGTTATTGTGAATAGTGTTTCATAAAACCTAGAAGTGTAGATAACTTTTTCATATATGAATCCCTGTCCTTCAGGCATATACCCAGCAAAGGGGTTGCTGGGCCATATAGTAAAGTTTTTAGCTTTCTGAGGAAATCTCATACTGTTCTCCATAGTTCTCCACTAATTTATGTTCCCATCAACAGTATAGGAGAAGTCCCTTTCTCCACATCCTTGCCTGCCATTACCTGCCTTTTTTATTAAAGCCATTTTAAATGGAGTAAGATGACATCTCAGTGCAGTTTTGATTTTCATTTCTCTGATGACTTACGCTGTTCGACAGTTTTCTCATATACTTGTTGGCCATTTATGCCTTCTTGTGAGAATGTCTATTCATATTTTTTGCCCATTTTTTAATTGTACTTTTAGATTTTTTCCCATTTTATTGTTTGATCTCCTTACATATTCTAGTTACTAATCATCCGTCAGATGGGTAGTTTGTAAATATATTCTCCTATTCTGTGATATTTTCTTATTACATGAAACCCGCCATTTCCGACAGGTCATCGTGGAGAGATGAACAGTCTGTAAAGCTGCTTGACAGTATATCCAGGCTAAACGCACAAGGATCCTTGTTCACACAGAACTTTTGTAATATTGTCCACTGCACAGCTATCCCTTTCCAGAGACAGAAATCACTTTTTGAACATTTGGGCGTTTTTTTCTTATTTGCCATTCCTTTTTGTGTTATGTTTAAGACTTACAGAGAAATTAATCTTACGAGAAAATTTTTAAATTTTACATTAATTAGCTATTTCTTTTTTCCTGGACCTTGATGCCTATGCTTTATCTGCTCAGTGGTTTTTAAAACTATCTAAGATATACCTAAAATCTAAAAGTTAATCTTACAAGAGTTCACTTTTATTCCTCAAATCAGTTGTAAATTTTGGAAGTGCATGTGCAGACTGTGTAGCAATTCCCCAAATAATCCACACATGGTTTAAAAATGAATTTAGCTTCAAATTCAAGGGTTGTAATCACCACATGATGCATCCAAGTCTACTGTACAGGTATTCTAGGCAATTATAGAGTCAGCACTCACATTTAGCAGGTCTAAGTCTTACTTTTTAGAAATGTGGCATTATTTTATATAAAACAAGTTACCAACACATTCAAATAATTAGTAATTGCTAATAATAATAATTAGCAAAAAAAGGTTTTTGCTGTACTATTTAGAAGACTGTTGACCATATTATTAAGTGTGAAATCTTCCTCTGACATAAGTCATTTTAAGGTACAATTTATATTTAAAAAATTATTTTCAGTTTCAAAATATTACTCATTGCATGAATTTATAGAAGGATACAGATGTTTGGCATCACAGAGTAGTTTCTTTAGTCATATTTAAAAAATGTAATCTACATTGCTTCTATGCTAGCTTAATGATTTGTCTATTTAATTAGACCTTTATCAATCCAGTTATTCATACATTTCAGGGTGTGTGTGTATGTAAGACAGCAAAGAAAGAAATTGCATGCGTCCAGTGCTATTATAATAATAGTTGAGGAGCATATTAAATTTAGCAAAATTAATGATCATCAGCTAAAATCACTTACTTAGCTCAACCTAAATTCAGTTTCCAAAGCCTTTATCCATAGGATGTGTGACAATTCGATTTCAAATAATATGGGCGTTCCCTCATTTTCTTGGTATTAGGTAACTGGAGAGATTTACATGGGGTCCAGAATAAAGGTGGAATGTTTTTTAGTCTTTAGCTTACCATCACGATTGCAAGATATCCACAGAGTTCAAGCCCATATTCTTCTTTCAGGGTTCAGTAGCCTTATCTCTTATGTGAAAGTCTGATGTAGCAGCATCTTTTCAAAGACTGAAATTTCATTTTTTGCTGTGCATCTGCACTTGGTGGACCATGCTAGGGACCTGCACACTGCGCCTCATAGTGCTGTGGGGTTAACAGTAGTAGATGTTGGCACAAGTATCCAATATTCAAAGTAACTCACAACTTCCATCTCTTCCTAGTCTAAGATTATTCTCTCCCCTCTCTCTCTTTTCTCTCTCTCTTGGTCTCTCTCTCTCATTCTTTTTTCCCAAGACATCTCTTCACTTTTGTTGCCCTAAAACAAACAACAAACAAAAATTCTCACATTTTCTCTCACACAGTTTGTGAAGATAATGAGATAAGAGTGTGATTAATAATTTCAATAAAGACCCAGGGCAACTTTGGCTAGATGCAGAGTAGGAAAAGAGAGCCCAACTCGGGACAAAGTACTGAAGTTGTGGTGCTATGAATTGGATTCTCTCTATAAAAATGAGGTGTAAATTGGCTCCTGGGGTTAGTAGGGTATCTCCTCCAGAAAAAGAAAAGTGCAGATGAAAACCTCTCCACCTCTTGCAAATCACATGCCAATGATTCCAAGTTGTGAATAGGAAGGAGTTCATTACAAGAACAATATAACAGAACTGCAAGATCGAAATTATTCACAATTCTTCCATTTAATCAAATCAATTGTCATTAATGCAACTTACATTCCAGTGATTTTTAAAATGTTCATTAGACTATTATAGGACCAAAAATAACCTCATTGGACATAGACTTGTATACTATTCATTTTCACTTAGCATTGTATAATACTTACTATCCCCCGCTGTGCGTCTCACCTTTTCTCCAAGCTGAATCCCAGCCTTAGATAATCTATAGTAATAGCCTGATGGAATTCATCTTTTTCCATGTTACACAACTTCAATAGTACATATAAAGATTTATTTATTCATTGTTGTATGTCACATATTTGTAATTAGGATTAGAGGCATTCTAATACTTTTTTCTTAATTTGATTTTTCTTAATTGGCATTACACCCCGGAAATCCTTGCAGGTCTTTCTGATAGCTGCTGTATAGTTATGCTAGTCAATCAGGTGGTCGCTAGAAAAAAATCACAAATTCATATTTTTCTGTACAAATGTTTTTTTTTTGGTGTATATATTGTAGTAACATAAAGGATATGTTTATTTATTATCTTGGTAGATATTATTATCGATGTTTATCTCCCAAATGAACTAAAGGAATTCATATCATTGGGTTTTAACATGTGTGTGTGTGCGCCAACATGACAAATGAAGTTAATATATCATTCTTACTTTCATTTTTATTTTCCTGATATTGTATGTTGGGTTACTTTTGGTCCTTTATAAGTTGCCTCTTTATATCTTTTGCCCATTTTCATATTGGAGGGTTGTTTTTTCTTATCAATATGAAAAAGCTGTTTGATTATTTTCATTGATTCTTAGATGATTGGATGTATTGCAAATATTTCCTTTTGTTTATTATTGCTTATGATGTCTTTTGCAGAAAAAATGTACAATATTTATTGAGTTATAGTTATATAATTTCTTTTATAATTTTGATTTATAATTTTTCAAATGTTATTATATTGATATTTACAGGATTAGTTTTTATTATAATATACATGAAAATACAGAGAAATATTATGATGAGAATCATAACTACATATAAAGATACCACCTCACCCAAAAGTTAATATTTTGTTGCATTGTCTTCCACATAAATATATGCATATAAATATAGGCATTTTACATGTGTATCTGGTTTAGAAAAAAATGAAATTAGACTTCATATTTGGTATACATGTATATGCATTTTATTCTTTTCATGTGGTATGATCCCTTATCCATGTCATTAAATATTTAGCAATGCAATCCATTAATATGTTATTTGATCTTATGACTATTATATCATCCATTTAAAACACAAAACTGATGTATATAAAGAAAGTTTTTAATAAGCTGTCATTTTAAAAATATGCAACTATTAGGGCCCCAGTATATGAGGCTGGCTCGGGGAGTAGGGCACTGGCCCCATACGCTGAGGGTGGCAGGTTCAAGTCCCAGCCCTGGCCAAATTGCAAAAACAAACAAAACACTGTTTTGGCAGTGCCTGTGGCTCAGTGGGTAGGGCGCTGGCCCCATATACCGAGGGTGGTGGGTTTGAACCCAGCCCCAGCCAAACTGCAACAACAACAACAAAAATATGCAACTATTATACATTAAGCAAAAAGTTTTCTGTGTATTCATGTTTATCTTCCTAGGTTGAAATTCTAAAAGAAGTGATTATTATTGTATTAAAGTTCAAAAGAAATTTTAAGGATTCTAATACTTAATGAAATATGACCTTCAAAAAGGTTTAGTGATATATGTAGTATGTACACAACAAGGTAACAATGGGTAATACGCCCTTGAACCTGTGTATTCATTAATACTGGCTCAAAACAATATTATCTTATTAATCTGGCACTAAGCAAAATGTCAAGTGAATCTTGAAGTTTAGCATTCAGAATTGTTCTCATTTTATAAAAAAAAAATTAATTAAGGAAAAGAGCACAAAGAAAATATTGATGATGTCACTGCCACTGTTTTGGTTGATGCTAATGTTCAGGCTGGAAAGGGGGAAAAAAGAAATAAAACCATGCTAAGTATTTCATTACTATAAACCTTATTGTTGTCTTTCTTTCCTTAATGAAGAATTAGAATTCAAACAGCTTGGAAAGATCACCTATATAGTCTGTCTAACAAGGATACAAGTGAACTTTTCTATAAATGTTTTAACACAATAACTAAGTAAATGACACAAAGTCTATGTTAACCAGTTTGATGAAAATATTTCAAATCGTATATGAAAACACTACACTGTACCCCATGTTTGCATTAATGTACACAGCTATCATTTAATTCAAAAAAAAGAATTCAAACGGCTTTCAAAATATTTAAAGGAAAAAAAATAACAGATAAAAAATTCAGTGTATAAATCTCAAGGTACTTGGGGAATATATAATTTTTTAAATGCTGATAACTATAGCAAAAGCCATAAAGGAAAAACAAACAAACAAACAAACAAAAAACAGTATCATCACCAGGAAACAGAAAATGTAAAATAAGATTAGCAGAGTAAGGACAAAATGAGTTCATAAATATGAATGTGTAAACTTCCTTATTTAAAAAAATCTTCATAATTTTTCTAAAATATATCCAGCTGTAGTTTTCTTTTTATTTCTTGCATCTCAATTTCCACATAAAATGTTTTCAAAATTGTGAACCTTTAAATTGATTCAATTTTTTAATTTTTACTTGTTATGGGTACATATTTGTGATATTTTAATACATGCATACGTGTGCAGCAATCAAATAAGAGTTACTGAGATATCTATTACCTCAAACATTTTTCATTCCTTTGTGTTAGAAACAGTCCAAATCTACTCCTCTAGTTATTTTTAAATATTTATTAAATTATTAACTATAGTCACCTTATTGTGTTATGAAACACTAGATCTTGTTCATTCTAACTGTATTTCTCTACCCCTTTGCGTATACCCTTCTTTGACCCCACTCCCTCGTTACCCTGTTCAGCCTCCAGGAACCATTATTCTACTCTCTCCCTTTATGAGATCTGTTTTTTAATACCCACATGTAAGTAAAAATGTGACATATGTCTTTCTATGCCTAGCTTATTTCACTTGATATATCTTCCAGTTTTATACATGTTGTTGAACATGACAAAATTTAATTCCTGGCTTTTTGGCTGAATAATATTCCATTATATACATATGCCACGTTTTCTTTTCTCATTCATTAGTTTAACATCAGGTGGACATTTAGGTTGATGCCACATCCTGGCTATTGCAAATAGTACTGCCATAAACATAGGAGTTCATTTGTCCCCTTGAAGTACTGACTTCCTTTCTTTTGGATATGCACCCATCCAAGTGAGTAAGAGCACAGAGAAAGGAAGGCACTCTTCCACTGTTGGTGGGAATGACAATGAGCCACTATGAGAACAATATGAAGGTTCCTGGAAAAACTACAAATAGAATTACCACACTTTTTTAATTGGGAATAAAAAGGAATGGAGAAAAGGGAGGGAGAATGGAGGTAAAGTGAAACTAGAAAAGGAGATAAAGAGTATTGTGTCTGCTCTGCGGTGGGGAAAGGAACAGGGCAATAGACTCCTGGCTGCTTAGAACTAGAGATTTAAAGGCAATGGGCATAAAGTGGAGAGTAGATGAAGAATGAAGCGGCTTTCTGATACATTTAGTGACCTGAAGATTGCTCAATCTTCTTTCCAAGAAGCAGACTGAGGCAATATATCTATTAGGGTCTCTTTCTATCATCACTCTTTTAGATTGGTAGAACTGTCTTCAAAGTCAGTTTCAAGAGACCTTGGTAAATTATGTTTTATAGACCCATAGCTCTTTAACCCTTTTTTTTTTTTGGTCTTTCTTAGGGGTGGAGAAAAAACATGGATTCAATAAAGTGTGACTGTCAGCTATTTTTCTCAAGAAAATTATGCCAAGAATTGTGTATATTTTTCTCAGAAAGATAAATTTAAATCATTACAATAAGTGGAGCATGCAGGACTTACCAAGTTCCAGTGAGAAGCCTTGGTTCAAAAATCTCATTAGCTTGCTTTTATTGCCCATATTGAAGGATGTGGAGATTCCTGACTATTAAACTCACTCTAATTATGTAATGGAATTATAAGACACTTTCTAGGACAGGTTATAAAATATATAGAACATTCACTTCTTTTGAGCAGGCCATTCATTTGTAGGCAAAATTCTTTCTCTACTGCTTCATAAATTGTGAAGAACCCAGTTAAAAAAGAGTCTTAAAAGAGGCTATTGCATAAAAAAAGTGTTGAAACTGATATGACATGATATGCTTAGCATAGTGTTTTAAGAAAAAAAATAGCAATAGAAAAACTTTTATCTCTTCTCTACATATATTTTGTTTCTCTAGGGATGACCTATAGGAAGAACCTACTGTTGACTTTGGCATGAACTTATGCAAAGTGGTGGGGACGATATGGAATAAGAGGTTTCACAATTCAGGACCTCATCAGATTTATGGAATTGAGTTGCTCAGCTCAGATTCCTAAATTGATTGGAGCTAGAGGTTAGTCAATCCAAAATGAAATAAGGAAGAGAAGAACAAATGGAGTGAAGAAAATCTAAGAATTTCCTCTAGTGTTTATTTATCTGCCCATTCTCCACTGGTCCCGGGAAACACAGGGGTTGTTCCTCCAGACATCTAAGGGAAGCTGTAGAAAGATCTCTATGAATGTCTGTTCAAGAAAACGTCCTTGGTGGCTCAGCACCTGTGGCTCAAGCAGCTTCAGCGCCAGCCACATACACCTGAGCTGGCGTGTTCGAATCCAGCCTGGGCCCGCCAAACAACAGTGATGGCTGCAACCAAAAAATAGCTGGGTGTTTTGGCGGGCACCTGTAGTCCCTGCCACTTGGGAGGCAGAGGCAAGAGACTCGCTTGAGCCCAGGAGTTGGAGGTTGCTGTGAGCTGTGATGCCATGGCACTATAACCAAGGTGACAGCTTGAGGCTCTGTCTCAAAAAAAAAAAGAAAGAAAGAAAGAAAAGGTCCTTGGCAATTCTCCGTTCATTAGCTGCACATATATTTTGATGGAAGAGATGGACAGTGGGGATGGAGAGGAATTTGTACTTTCCTTCCTCAGTTTTGTTACAGAGAATTCTTGAAGTTGCTTTGAGAATTTAGAGATCATCTAAGTGGCATGAAAAAGTAAGTCAAATAATCTGAGGGTAGGAGACAAGTTTTCTGAATTTGTTACAGAAAACAGAAACTGGAATGAAGAAGGTTATGGGCCATGTGGACCATATAGTTGGTAATCAAAAAGATGACTACTTACCACCTCAATTAATAGAGAGACTCCTCTACACTTTGGCTTGGAAATGATACAAAATCCTGATTCAGAAAGAAAATAAAAGGTAAAGTACAATATTTTAGATGTGGGTTAGATGCAAAAGGGTTAGCGCATAAAACTGAAAAATAAAATAAAAAAGTTTTGGCTGTCCAGAATCTTCTTCTCTCTATAGAATAGCTAATGAAAAGAGAGCTAAGTACAATAAAAGTTAAAATTCTGTGCTTATACACATCCTATGTTATCACTTTCAACCATGAGTAATTCTGTTTAATATGTGTGAGTTAATCTTTCTGTTTTTACAGATAAGGACGTGTAGTTTCTAAAACAGGGTAGGGACCTTGAAACTGTGAGTTGAACAAATGCATACACTAATTAAGCAAAAATTAGTGCTCTGATGCTCACAATCTCAAGAATTATTGTCTATGTGGAAAAGTCACCTTCTAAATATATAATTAAAAATAATTAATTCCAACATGAACCTTTCATTGGTAAAAGAGTAGGAAATATTTTTTAGAACTTTATTTTAAAGGCTGAATATGTGATTTTCCAAGAGTAGTTAAGTGTTTGTATGAAAGAAATCTATTTTAATATTTATGGATTCCAACCTAGTAATACCAAACTGCTACTAAGAAATAAACTGGATTTAGTGTTAAAGCATAACTGTTTTATTTTTCAAAAGTAACATTTACTTTTTGAGCTCCCAACTGGAAATTGGTGGCATGGCAAAAATTAGATTAATTACAATTTTATTTTAGCCTCTATGAAATTGGAGTAATTATCATGTCACTAATTGAAAATAAATTTAGTCAATTCATTTTTCTCCATGATTTCCTGTCCTCTTTCTGAGGTTCCAACCTTTAGAAGTCTTTGAGTTAAATGGCATATTAGTTAGGATGGAAAATGAGATGAGACAGGTATGGTCCTCTTATCTGTCTGTAGTGGTTAATTGTTCTCCTGCCATTTGGGATGGAACCCTTGGTGTCCCTCATCTTGAGCTTTCTCATCTTGTTTTCTCAGCCTGTCCAATCCCATTAAGATTGAGCTTAGCTTATCTTACCACCTTTGTTTATTAGAATCATTATAGATTACTTCATTTACCCACAAAAACGGTGCATAATCAGATCAAATTACAGAAATCCTGATGATTTGTATTTGAACTAAGGAAAGACTAAGATAAAAGTTTATGAAATAATTTCTGAACTTAAACTAATTGCAATAAAATTCTTCGTTTTTTTACTATTTGTAAAAAATTCTAAAATTAATAATTGACAGGTTGTAATAGATATTCGAAATTGTAAATTTAAAGTAATGAGAGCTATAATGACTCTTTCAGATAAAAATAGTTATAAATCAATCATGATGTAAGCACTGAATTTATTGATGCAAAAATTGAGTTCAAAGAGGAACATGGCCACTAAGAATAAAAGTACAGGCATATTTAATAATCTAACCTATGACAAGTATTAAAATTAATGAAGAATGAAGAAATGATTTAATAATGTGTTAGAATATTTTAATGACTTGAAAAATAAATCCCAAGCCACAAATCAGGCACATAATGAATACATTATTCAAATATAAAATGTCTAACAAAATATAAATTTAATATCAAAACAAGAATAATATTCTGATTCTAAAAATACAGGAAGACATTCTATAAAACATTAATGGACTTAATTTACATATGAGTTTAAGGAAATCATTAAGTTTCTTGAAGAGGGTTAAGAGTGAGGATAAAATTTATAATATGGGAAGTGCAATGGTTGCTAAGATAGTGGCAGACTTAATGAACCAAATTTAGCTCAAAGGACAAAGATCAGAAATGAGTGACAATTTAGTGAAGTAACTCGCTTCTTTAATAAGCCCCCCAAAATGTGTTAGTTTGTAATTAATGAGGCCTGAGTCAGATTAGTTAGGGATTTACAGCCTGAACATGCCTCTTTCAAGAATGGGTAAGTGAAAGGTTAGAGTAACTAACCTACTCAGTAAATTGATGTAACTAGTCATGGAAGAACTATTGAAGTTTTGAAATTAACATGCCCTAATTTTTTTTCCTTCCATGTGATGTGCCATGTGGGCAAAAAATGATGGAGACATTTGAATATATCCAGAGACCTGGGAGCAAATTAAAATATGTTCTAAATGCCCATTTATTTTCTACTCTAATCAATTCTACATGACATTTAAATATTACAGTAATATTTTGTTTTGCTTTCATTTTTTAAAGCATTTTATTTTTAGCTTTTTCAGTACACAAGTTATATTTCATTTTTAGGGAAAATCTCATGAAAAGCGTCATCTGCTAGACATCTCCATATTTTTGTAGATAAAAGCAAAGAAAGTATTTTGTCACAATGATGACAAAATGTCTTGATGTTATACTAACTTCATCAATACTTTAAAGAGCATCCATGGGGAATATATTTGGAAAAGAAGACTTGGGGTCCTTACTTTCAGGTGTATTGTATATTAAAACTAGACAATGTAATATCACTAAAGGAAAGGACATAAGGCAGATTCTTAAAGAAGAAAAATCCTGAGGTCATGTTTATCCAAATGTGGTCCATAAATCATCCACTTAAAAATCATTTTTGGCTGGCCAGAGACAATACTGCTGAAATGTCTCAGTAAAAAGGAGATATTTTAGATAAAAGATAAAAAATGAGCATAGATTGGGAATAGGTCTGAGGGCAGGGTGGCAGAACATTCAGGAGATCCAATGAGAAGTTGTGGAGTAGAACAGAGAGTAGCAAAGTCTGGCAGTGATCAAGCCCTGAGAGGCCTGGACTCCAGTGAAAAGATGGATGGAGGAATTTGTTTCTCCATCCCTCAACTTCTCTGACTGGAGGAAGGCTCCCCAGCCATTGGAGAGACTTTCTGTCCACATCAGAAAAAGGCCATTAACACCAGTGACTTGGAGCTTCTTGTGAACAAAGCACCAGGCTCCCAGCACTTCTGGGGCACCTGTCTTCTCCGTAGACTCGAGCCAAGATGACAGAGACCATACTGCTTCTCTATTCAAACAGGTGCCTTTGCCCTTCCCAGGTGATGTCAGTGTCTCAGGTTTTATTTTGTTTATCCCCATACAAACATTTCCCAGTTCTGGCCAGGTTGTAGGAACCACAGTGGTTCAGTGGGTCCAGGATGATCTACAGGATTCTAGAGCCTGGACATTCAGAACAGACAACCACCCAGAGTCAGGGGCAGACATGACCAGAGTGATGGCTTTCCTCTAAAAAGACTCTTTTTCTCCTCTTCCCTCTCCCACCTGCAGCTGCCAAGATAGACAATTGAGTCACCACACCTAGACTTCCACAGTGAGTGGGGCTTCAGGACCTTTCCTCTTGGGGTCCTGAAGCAGACAAAAAAGTGCTTAGATTGTGAGTTCCCTGCATGCCAGCCCTCCCAGGTGCTGCTTGCCCAGTGACTTCATCAGAGCAGGGCATGCTGGGAGGAGGAGGGACATAGGATCTGCTTGAGCATACTGGGGGCAACTCTTAAGATCAATACACTTCTCCCTGGCATGGTCAGGTTGATGTCTGGGGACATGAGCATGGGCAGATCCCATACCTTCAGGTCTTGAATGCATTCCTTGGGGTCACAGAGGAAAGAACTGTGAATTAGCCTGGGATAGGAGTGTTCCTGAATAGTCAGATCATGGGGTCAGCATCAGTGTGAGTGCTAACTGCTGTGTGCTTTCAGGGCACTTCTCCCTCCACAGGAGGGGTGTGCTGTCAGCTCAGGGTGGGATCCTGGGCAGGGAACCTTCCAGCCAGCATCAAAGTCATGGGGGACTTCAGTTTGTTTGAGGTCCTGCCTTCTGGCAGATACTAGGGTGAACCATGGAGCAGGAGAAGGCAGAGAGCAGTGAGGCCCACTCCACATTGCCAGATTGTGAATGTCAGAGAGTTCCATTTCCACACAAGCAGACTTTCTGGCTGAGCAGGGCCCTTTCTGGCTGAGCAGGGCCCCTTATCTGCAGCTTCCTCTAGAAACTGGGAGCAGATCTTTTACCACAGCTGAAACCCATACCTGGCCAGCTTTTATGGAACCAGAGCTCACCCAACAGTCCCACCCAGGTTTGTCCTCCCCTAAAGGCAGAAAATAAGGACCCACCTGAAAGTCCCAGGGCTCCCCCCAACACTGAGATATTCAAATGCTTCTCTGAAGGACTAGGCCCAGATGCAGGACCCAAAAATAACATTAGAGCTTGCTTCTTCTGAAAAGCAACATCTACTGACAGGGAGGTTAACTTGCACATACTTTACAATATTTACTGACTTAATCATACAGGATGTAGTTGGTTCTCACTCACAAGCACTCCTACTGTCTTAGAGATTAAATTGGGCATACTATTATCTAAATAGAAAATAATCTAAAAATTGAAAAGCAACAGCTACTCTTCATAAGAAGAAATCAGCAAAGGACTCTGAAAGTCAGGAGAATCAAAGTGTAGGGACACCCCCTAAAGAGAACACCAACTCTCTAGCAGTGGATACCAACCCCGTTCAGAATATTGAAATGGCAAAAAATTCAAAATATAGATTTTAGGTAATTTTAATGAAATACAAGAGAAAATGCAATACCAAACATAAAGAAACAACAAAAAAATTGAGAGAAATGAATGAGAGAAATCACTAAACAAATCAAATTATTGAAAAAATAGAACGTCTAAAAATGAGAAATTCATTCAAGGAAATACTGAAAACAGTGGAAATTCTTAAGAAAAAAACAAGAAAGGGCAGAAAAAGAATCTCAGAGCAAGAAGACAACACCTTCAAATTAAATAAGTCAGTCAAAGATAAAGCACATCAAATTAAGTGGAATGAATAGAGCCGGCAAGAAATATGGGGTCCTGTAGAGATGCCAAACATAGAAATTGTAGGCATCACTAAGGGTGAAGAAGAAAACATACAAGGGTTGAAAAACCTATTTGAGGGAATAATTGAGGAAAACTTCCCTGGTGGTACTAGAAATTTAGATATTTAGGGACTAGGAGCTCAGTCAACACCTGGGAGGTCCATTGCCAAAGAGGAAATCATCAGCACACCTAGTTATGGACAGCCAAAGTTAACACGAAAAAGGAATTCCTGCAAGTCTTAAGGTGAAAACAGCAGGTAACTTACAGAGGAAAACCCATCTGTCTGGCCACCTGCAGACTTCTCAACTGAGACCTTACTAGACTGAAGGGATTGAGGCCCCAGCTTCAGTCATCTCAAACAGAATAATGGTCATCTTAGAATTTTGTATCCTTAAAAACCAAATTTCTTATATGAGGGGGAAATAATGATATTTTCAGATAAACTAACACTGAGATAATTTCTCAAGACCAGACCTTCCCTGCAGGAAGTACTCAGATCCGCTCGTACATCAGTTGGTACAATGGAATCCCACCAGTGATGGGTTTCTAAAACCCAAATGCCGATCACCAAAAGCTAAAGCTCAGAGCTCATATAAAATGATGGCTCAAGAGATAAAACAAAGTAGTAAGGTTCTACCAAACAGGATGAACAGAAATAAAAGGGAAAAAATCACTTTACTGCTTATGAAATTGCTACACCTGACACATTCCAGCTAAATCAGAATCCGTTACCTCTAAGATACTACATTTATTACATTTAGTAAAATCAAAACAAATCAAATACACAACATTTTTATTGGATTCTTTAATGTACTAAAGTGTGAGAAACACTGAGTTATAGAATTGGTAAAGTAAGAGTAGCCTTAAATGAGGAACTTAGAAGAAAAAGTAAGAGAATTGGTAGAAAAAAAATATCAATCAGAAGGGATTCATTTCTTTAGTTAAAACAAGGAATGAAAAACAGTAGAAACTATGAATGGAATGAAATAATGAACTTATGCTCTTATACTAAGATTTATAAAAACTCAAATACTATTGAAAGAATAGTACGTTGTTTTGGGATAGTATAATATGAACTCAGAAATACAACTCCACTGGAATCATGTTCTAATGTAGAAAATCATGCATAGGTATTTTCAGAACGCAAAAAATAACCAGTAAGAGCAATTTGGAGATTAAGTAATAGTGCAATTCTTTTCCTAAATAATCATAACTTACTCTAGTAGGTAACAGAACAATTGACCACAAAGTAGAAAAGGAAATATAGTTTCCTAGAGAACTGGAGACTTCTTCTGTTAAGTCCTCAAAGCCAATGAGTAACTCTTATCTTGATATAACCAAGATGAAAACATTGGCACCACAGAAATCAAAGAAGGCTACAAATAAGCTTCTCCCTAACACCATGACACCTGAAATGTCAAAAATCATTGCCAAAAGATGAAGAGAAATGGAAAGATATTCTGGAAACAATCTTTAAAGTTCTAGACAAGCCAGAATAGTTTTCTTAGGAGAAAAAATAAAGTTTAGAGAATCACATCAGCCAGGAATGGGGCTTACCCTGATAATCCTAACTAATAAAGAGGCTGTGATGGAGGGATTGCGTGAGGCCAGGAGTTCAAGGCTAGCATGGACAACATATTGAGATCTTATCTCTGAAAAAAAGAATTATATATTTAAAGTTTAGCCATGTAAAGTTTAAGGGGAAATAGGATAATTATTTGGAATATAATTATCATTGTTATGTAGCTCAAGTAAATACCACGGAAAGAACAGATTATAGCATAGTTTCCTGGATAAAACAAGGACGAAAGCAATTAATTATAGTATATATCACTAAAAGTTACTAAAAGTAAAACATTTTATAATGTAAAAATATTGTTCTTTCCTCTTAATTTTTTATTAAATCATAACTGTGTACATTAATGCATTTATAGGGTACAATGTGCTGATTTTATATACAATTTGGAATGCTTGCATCAAACTAGTTAACATAGCTTTCACCTCACTTAATTATTGTGTTAAGACACTTATATTCTACTCTTAATAGATTTTACATGTACCCTTCTTCACCATAGGTGAAGTCCCACTGTTTACCCTCCCTGCACCTGGCTTCCCCCTCCCCTCCCCTTGCTCTCCTCTTCCCTCCTCATCCTGGGCTATCATTGTGTTTTATCTTTCATATGAAAGGGTGGGTGATTATATATTGGTTTCATAGTAGTATTGAGTACATTGGATACTTTTTCTTCTGTTCTTGAGATACTGTACCAAGAAGAATATGTTCTAGCTCCATCCATAAAAGAGGTAAAGGCTCGGCACCTATGGCGCACGTGGCTAAGGTGCCAGCCACATACACCTAAGGTGGTGGGTTCAAATCCAGCCGCGGTCTGCCAAACCACAATTATGGCTGCAACCAAAAAATATCCAGGCATTGTGGTGGGTGCCTGTGGTCCCAGCTACTTGGGAAGTGGAGTCAGGAGACTTGCTTGAGCCCAGGAGTTGGAGGTTGCTGTGAGCTGTGATGCCACAGCACTCTACCCAGGGGGATAGCTTGAGGCTCTGTCTCCAAAAAAAATAAAATAAAATGGGAATTCATGCCAGACTCATAATGGCAA